>ML095447.1:0-34025 GCA_003697995.1 Taxidea taxus jeffersonii
GCAGGGGGCAGGGGTATTGCTGCTGCCGGGGTCAGGGGCTTGGTCCTGTCACCCCCGCCCCCACACAGGGCCCAGAGGAAGGCACTAATGAAGGGGGTGCCCAGGTGTGCCGGGGGCATATCGGCCCGGGGACCCCCCGGCCCCGCCCCCGCGCCCCCCGGATCCAGGGCTCAGCCCGGAGGACAGCTCAGGACCGAGTCGCCCCCCCCTCAAACCGGTTCCGCCACCCTTAGCTGTTGCTGGACACGAGGCTGATGATCTGTTCCAGTCTTTGTCGTAACTTATGCTTCCGACAAGAGGCATCTCGGTCCAGAGCGGTGAGAACCTGGGGGAGGCGGGTGTCCCCCCGGGAGCGGGGCTGGCGAGGAGGGGCCGGTGCCTTCCGGGCAAAGCCCTCCTCCCCAGCTCGAGCTCTTCCCTCCCTGGCGCCTCGGCGCACCCCGTCCTCTCTGGGGGCCCCGGGCACGGGGCAGGAGGCGCCATCCCTCCCCTGGGAACTCAGGGGGCAGCTTCTCCTGCACCCCAGAGCCCCTCCCGCTGCAGAACCGGGCTCCCTGCTCTCGGGGCCAGAGGGCAGCCCCTCCCGAGAGCGGCCTGGACGGCTGACCCCGAGCTCCCCAGCCCCTCGGCGCACGCCGCTCCCCCCCACACCCGAACCTCTCTCGGCCGGGTCTCCCCGCCTGTCCCCCCTTACCGTCCCTCGACCGGCAGCAGCCCCCCGCGGAGCCCCCCGCTCCCCCCTCCCTGACCGCCCCCTGCCCCGGTGCGCCCGTATGCGCGGCCGTTCCCGGACCAGGTCACCCTGCACCTGCCCTCTCGGGTCCCTCCCGGCCCTCTGGCCGCTCCCTCTCTCCTCCGCCTCCTGCGAGTGTCCCAGGGCCCCAGGGCTCGCTGCGTGGGCCGCTTCTCCCTCTGCTCGGGCTCTGGGCCGCCCCCGGTGAGCTCGGGCAGGCTCCGGGCTTTCAGCGCCGGGTCCCGGCTGGCAGGTGGCATCTCCACCCCAGGCACTTCCCCACAGGCCGACCCCTGCACCCAGCTGCCAGCAGACATGTACTCAGGTTGTCCTTCCGACGTCCTGTCCTGTCTTAGCGGCAACTCTCCTGTGCATCCAAACAGCGATCTGAGCTTTCTCAAAATCTTTTTCACTTACTTTTCTTTTTTTAAAGATGTTAGGTATTATTTGAGAGACAGCACACAGACGGGAAGAGGGGGCAGACGCCCGCTGAGCAGGGAGCCTGTGTTGTCCGGATCACAGGACCCCAGGATCATGACCTAAGCTCAGGCTAGAGGCTGTATCTCCTGAGCCTCGAGGTACCCCAAGTCTTTCCGCTTTTCCACGGTAGGTCTTGGTCGTTCTTAAAAGGTTTGGGTCGCTGGCTCCTGACCCCTCGGAGACTCTTTCATCCAGTCATTTAACTTTCGTTTGGGATGTTGACCTCATCCTTTTGCTTGCTTAGGTGAAACCCCAGCATCATTCTTGACCTTCATCTCCTGGCACCTGCCTCGTCCTGCCGCAGCTTGTTTCTACGGAAACTGTCCCAAATAGGACTCCCGCCCCTTCTGTGGGTGCCTCCCTAGTCCAGGCAACTATCTCCTGGCGGGCGCATGAGTGCGGGAATCTGCCAGCCGCGCTCCCTGATGCTAGTCTTGACCCTCGTGGACTCTGCTCTCCCCAGAGAAGCTACAGGGATCCTTGCTCTCAAACGTGAAGCCGTCACCTGTCCCCGCCGCTCAATTCCCTTCACTGGCTGCATCGTCCCCCAGAACGTGAGCAGAGGCCGTCACAATGACCAGGAACGCTCCTTGGCTGTGCCTTCAGCATTCTAGGTGCTCTGAATTAGGGCCCTGCGGCCTGTCCTCGCTGCCCTGGGTGCCCTGTCCCGTGCAGCTCCGGGCTGACGCCCTCCTCACCTTCAAGTCTTCCCGAAGTCGTGTTCTCCCCTTCCGTACCCGTGCGCACGAAATTCCTTTCCTGCTCTCTTCTCCACTTCCTCCCGTGCCCTCTAAAATACAGTAGAAGGTACACACGGACTGTTTTCGACTCCTGTGTCACCCATCTTGGGGGCGGTGACCTGGCCTCAGGCATCCCAGCGCCGCCTCTGCGGTGCCCTTCGCGGGGCCAGCCACCGTGCAGGCCTCCCCGGGTTCTCGGGGCGGGCACGTAGCCCCGTCTCTGCAGGTGCAGGGGCTGGGTTCGGGAGGAGCCCGTGGGATGCCAGACCTATCTGCGACCATGCCACTCCGTTCCAAGAACTCACTGGACTCCCGGAGGGCTGGAAAGCGGCACAGGAAGAGTCCACGCAGGCCGGGAAAATTCGGCCAGATCCCACTGGGGAGCTCCGGGGGGTAGAATTTGTACTTAAAGTTTGTCCCAACGTGAGGTAAAGGAGCTGAGGTTTTGGATGCTGTCCCTCTCAGGGGGCTGAGCAGGACAGTCCCCTCTGCGGCCCTTCCAGCCCCGCTCTTACCAGTAAAGCAGCTCTGGGAACAGCCGGAAAGGGGCTCTGTAGAGAGGGAACCCCAGGCAGGCGCACATGACGGCCAACAAGCGGACAAGATCCTGGAAGATGGGGGCAGGGTCCCCCCCGAGGGATCACACCTCTCTTCTGTCCGTTTTCAATCAAGAATTACTTCTCCGGAGCACCTGGGGGGCTCAGTCAGTTGAGCATCCGACTCTCGGGGTCAGGTCAGGTCAGGGCTCCACGCTCAGTGCGGAGTCTGCTTGAGATCCCCTGCCCCTGCCCCCACTCACATGCTTGCTTTCTCAAACAAGCGAAGCGAAGTCTCAGTAAAATGGCATTCCACTAAGATAGAGGTCTTGACCACAAGCCAAAGACCAGAGCAACTGTGCTGGCTGGGTAAGCAGGGGGCACACGCCTCACGGCTGTTCGGCCTTTTCCACTGAGGTCTGCCTGGAACCAAGGGTTGTACAAGATGGCAAAGTGGGGTCAGGGTTCCTCACTGTGCACATGATCTCCCTCCAATGACCGCGCACTCTTGATTGGGAAGGGCCTCGTGTCCCCGAGGCCCTCCAGGGTCCCCCGTATCGTAAGTGAAGTGCTGTGTACGTGGTGGGGGAGGCTCTGCGGCTCAGCTCTGCCTTCTTGTCCCTTGGGCCCCCTGATCCGGCCTGTGCGAAAGCCACCCTCCCTCGCGTGCAGAAAATAAAAACCAAATTTTGAAAGCAAATGGCACAAAGTAGGGAAATGATAACACTAAGTGCAATTTAAGGTCAAGAGAAATACAGGAGAATTGGGAAGCTAGAAACCGAGGTGGGTGTCTGGTAAAGGGGCCAGAGCACAAGGGGCCTGGCGTTCAAAGACCCTGGAGGTGAGGGTTCTTGGCCCCCGCTCCCCAGGTCAGCTCTGTGGGCCAAGCTGCTCTTCTCTGGGCCAGGGGCTTGGGCTGGGATGTGCCGGGCAAAAGCAGTCATGAGGTCAGCCTCATACTTCTCAGGGGCAAGTAATCGTGTAGCTTTTTCTCCTCTCCCTGCCTTTGGCCTGTCACCCCAAACCTGAGCCCCCACCACTCTGGCTGTCCCTGCCTCGCTTCGTGGCTTGGAGATGCCACTGACCCGGCCACCAGAGCAGCCGGGAGTCTCGGCGGCGGCGAAGGCCTGGTGGCACGAGAGACTTGGGTTGGGGAGAGGCAGGCCGGGGCTGTCGGTTTTTAAGGTCAATAATGACGAAGGTCTTGCTACATGCTTTATCGGGGAGGGTCACCAGCTTGGCCAGTGACTGGAGCTGGTTTGTGATGAAGAAAAGAGATGTCAGTGTGGTTCGGCTGAGCGGGCAGTGCTCAAGTGCTCGCCGTCCGCGTCTGTATCGAACGTCTTCCCTTCCAACAAGTGAGGGAGAACTGGGGTACGATTCCCCCGTATACGACTTTTATTAATGCTAGAAATGAAACAGTAAAAAAACAAGGAGTTTTTAAACATCGGCATGGTTATGGGTACAAGGATGGTATTAACAGGGACCGAGAAGGCCTGAGGGGAGCCTTCAGTCTTGCCCCGGATCTGAAGCCACAGTCTCGCCTCTCCCGGCTCCAGCGAAGAGGGACGGAAGAGGGACGGGGACCTTCCAGGATGGCCCTGGGCCTTGGAGCTCCGCCCACCCCGCGGGAAGCTGGACCCCCGAGGCGCCTGACCTTGTGGCCTTAGGGACTTGCAGGCCTGACGTCCTGCCCTACAGGACCCCTGACCTGGAGGAGCTTCCTAACGAAACGACATGCAAGAAAATAAAGCAGAAAGGTACGATGAAGCAAACAACGTGGGCTCAAAGGCCGCGCTGTCCTGCTGGCTTCCGGGAAGGCATGCGGCACTTGAGTCACGCGCGTGTCGCACGGACTCGGAATGCTGTCGGAGGCCATTGCCATGTTTTAAAAAGCCCCAGGCCTCACCCCGGTCAGATTCAGAGCCCCATGGCACACGCCTCCCCTCCGCAGGAAGGCCAGATCCGGCGGCATCGCCGTGACCTCGGTGTGTCTCTCGGGAGCGGCTGCCGCCGTCAGCCCCGCGTGGCCGCAGCCCGCATGCTCTCGGGGTACCGCGCAGCAGCGGCCGCGCCGAAGTGGGGCGCACTCTCCCGCGCCCTGGCAAGGAGGGCGACGTCATCTTCAGGAACCCCGGCCGAACTGCTCCCAAGCCGGTCGCGCTCCCCGGCCGGGTACGGCTCTGCGCGGCCGCTGCTCCGGGGAGGCGCTTCGCAGGCAGGAGCCGCTGCCGTCCCGCCGCGGGCCCGGTGCAGCCGTTCCCTCCCCGGACCGCGGCTGCGGCGGCCCCGGGCACCCGGGCGCAGTCTGTCCGCGCCGCCTCGGTCAGGGCGCCGGGACTCTGAACACCGGCGGCCGCACAGGGCAGGTACCGCCCGGGAGACCCACAGCTCCGGCTTCCGTCCGAGGCCCTGGGACTCCCTGCAAGGTGCTCCGGGGCGGAGGCCGCTCCCCTCCTGCTCTGGCGTGTGTGCCGGGACGCCGCGGGGCCGCGGGGAACAGGGGTCCTCTCACTTCTCCGTCCGGGCCCGTTACGGGGCCTCTGCATCATTTAAAGGGGTCAAGAATTTCTGCTCACTTCGCTCGGGAAGGAAAGGAGGTGACCGGGTCCCGCTGCTCCGAACAAGTACTTCTTGAGCGGTCTGAGCCCAGGCTGACCTTTTCTTTCCTTCGGGGCACTGCGGACCCGAAGCCTACAGCAAAGCCTGCAAGCTCCGACCGGCCCCGACTGGCATCCCCCTGCCTGCTTGGCCGGACCATCGTCCCACCAGACGGCGCGCCAGGAAGGAGGGCGGGCGCGGGTCGGCTCAGTCCCCGGGCGCGCGATTTGTCTCCCGGAGGCAGGTGCTCAGAAGCAGCACGATGGGCCATTACGTCAAGCCCGGGCCCGACGGAGGCTTTCATCTGGGTCCCCTGGGCCCCAGTGCCCCACCAGGAAGGGGTGACACGACGCCCTCACGACAAGGTGCAACTGTTTGATTTCCGGGCCGAGTCATCACTAAAACAGAAGGGAAAATCCGAGGCCGGGCCTGTCTTCTGCTGCGGCGTCGCGCTGGCCTGCCGCCGGAGCCGCCTGCCAGCTTGAGTCCGGCACACGACAGCCAGGGAGGACTCGTGCCTTCCGAGGGCACGGAAAATTCTGTCGGCGGCAGCAAGCTCACGGCAAACACCGCAAGGGCGGCCCGCGGCCCAAGAACGGATTTCACAGTGGTCGTCAGAGGTCCTCGGGCCGGGAGCTCCCCATGTGACGACACGCAGGGAAAACCGGCCCGCACATGCACAGCGTTCGCGTCAGAAAGCACCTGCTCAAGGTCGCAGGAAAGAAGAGACGACCCGTCTCACGTCTGCACGTGTCCCTCAGTCTCCAAGGGTGACCCAATGGGTGGGCTTCATCGCGGTCCTCGGAGGCGGTGGCATGAGCCTGCGACGGGCAGCCTGGCCAAGTCCATTGTAGGCCTCGCTCCGTGAGGGACCTGAGGCAGAGCTCCTTCTGCTTCTGTTCTCTTTCCTTCGCGCTGGGGGCAACGGTCTCTGCCAAGCCTGGCTTCTGAGGTGTTTTAGGAAAGAGACGAGATGATGCGTGTGGAGACGTGCTCCTCCCGGGACCCGGGGCTGACTGTCCCCGTCACTCGACCTGCCTTTCTCTGGGGACAGGAATGATTTCTCTGTGAGGAGTGCAGATTCTGCCACCACCTCTGGGTTTCATCCCCTCTACCGGGTCTTCGGGGGCTGGGACGGGAAGCACGGAAGAGTGGCCAGAGTTTTCAGACCTGCGGGTCAGATCATTGTGTCTCCTGCCAGCAATGGCTCGGACCTGCCTCCAAGTGCTCCGCCACAGAGATCCTGAACCAAACTCTGGGGAAAATATGCTCCCAAGTCTTGTTTTTGATCGTTCCTACCCTGCCTGCCTGGAGTTTTCTGCATTACAGTCCACGGCTCTGGAATCTTCCATCGCTGCCTCTTAACATCAGTGGAGCCAACCACAAGCATCCCAGAGACCGTGGGCCAGCGTGGCTGGGGAAGGCCAGTGCCGCGGCGGGCAGGGATGGGCGTGGGGCTGGGAGACGACCCGCTTCTCCCCCGTCAGTGGGTACAAATACATCCTCTCTCCCAGGGGTTCTCGGCAAGCTCACGGCAACCACTGCTCTCGCTGGCTCTCGGCTGGCTTCGAGCAGCGCCGCGATGCTGGCACAGCAGCTCCACGCGAGCTTGCCGGCCGCCGCGCGCCTCACACTTTGGACTGCCTCTCGTCCGTCCACTCCTGCCTCGTGCTCCGCAGGGCCCGGGTCTTCCGCTCGTCCACCTGCACGTAGTCGACCCTGTGCTCTTCCGAGCCGAGAAGCTTCTGGAGGGGGGAACAGAAAGGTGGTCATTGCGTGGAATGAAGACAAACAGCGCAAATGGGAGGCCTCTGGCTAGACTGCGGCGCCCCGAGGTGCGGCCGCCCCTCCGGCCCGCGCCCGCCCCGCCCGCTGGGGCCCTTCACCGCCTGCGCCAGCCGCTCCGGCTCCGGGCGAGGGGGGCCGGCTCCGCCCACCGCACGCTGAGGGCAAGCGACACGGGCCCACCCGAAGCGCACGACACCCGGCCGGAGCCTCGGCCGGCGGCTGCTCCTCCCGGGCCCTGCACGGAAGACGGCCCGGGCCGCGAGCGACGGGGACAGAGGCCTTTGCCACCGTGAGCCGCTAAGGCGTGGGGCTCGTCTGTCCGCACTGCAGGGCCTGCCGGCTCGGGCTTTGGCCATGAAACCGAAGGTAAAGAAGTGGGACTTCATTCGCCAAGAGGGAGGGAGATCTTCCAGATTTGTTTCCCTGCGCGCGCGCGCACTCATCCGCACGTGCACGCGCGCGCACACCCACGCGCGCGCACACCGGACTCATACTGCACGTGCGGCTCAGCTAAACCGCTTTCCTCATCCCAGGACGCAGGTCGGGGCCCGAGCCGCGCTGTGCAGCCGGCGCTACGGGGTCGGCGGCCGAAACCGGCCACGGGAGGCCCTTTCCTGGCGGGTCCCGTTTCCACCCGCGAGTCTTGTCGCCCGCCAGGGTCTACGGAAACGCTCTGGACGGGAGGGGCCCGCGGGCGGCTCTCGGACCCGCGCTCCTACCTGCTGCGCGGGCGCCGGCGCGGCCGAGTTGAAGTCCAAGGCCAGATAATCCAGGCTGCAGTTCCTCGCCCACGTCAGGGCGCCGCTGCCCAGCGACGGCGCTGCTCTGTCATGCTGCAAACCAACACCACAGCACTCAGGTTAAGGGTGTCCGGCCGGGCTGCCCCCCGGCCCGAGGGAAGGAGGCGAGTCTCGTCTCCACCTGCGTCCCGGCCCGGGTCCCCGCGGAGCCCCCCGTCTGAGTGACAGCACGAGACCCAACGTGGACGTCCAGCTTTCACGCAAGGCTCGTCTTTCATCCACCATGGAAACAGCGGGCCAAAACCTCCCTCAAGAAGAAAACTTTTCAGAATAGCACAGGCCAAGGACACCTTAGAGACTAAATCCGCAAAAGACCGATCCTGTTTGTTCAAGTTCTAGTAAAGGCGCCGCCAATGCCCTCGAAGACACTTTGCACAAGGCCAGCAGGATGGCGTGGGCGACACACACCCGTGCACTCAACACTCGGCCTCAGAAGCCCCCGTTCCTCTTCCCCGACCTCCTTTTCCTCACAAGAGACCACGCACCGTGTTGAACTTGGCACTGACCACTGGTTTAGAAGACCGTTTTGGCAGCGTGTAGGTGCCCTTAAATCACACACCTTAGTCTGGCCTGTTTTCAACTTTCATCAACACAAACGCATAGTACGCATTCTGGGGCGCTCCCCATGTTGCCCCACACTTGCCCCTGCTGAAGCACAGCCTCCCCCCGGGGAATTTCTAGGCTGTGGGCCCGGGAGCAGAAGGCGAGGCCCGCGGGCCGGGTGAGGTACGATCCCCGGGCACCGCGGCGGGAGGCGCCGAGCTTTCTGCTCTCCATCCCTAACCCCAAGCCGCGCGGTAAGATCAGCGCTTCTAATGCTTTCCCCGCCTCATTCGGGGAAAATGGCATCTTCCTGTGCTCTGCTCTTCCGTGCCCTTGACACTTATGGGTCCCCTTTTCCTCTGTTCAAGGACCACCGATTTTTCTCCCTGCTGTGAATGGTCTGTTCAGGCTTGCTTTTGTTTTGCTGAGTTTTATATGGAAGTGCCTGCTTTTTCCCTAACTCTCCTCAGTACTTCCCAATATATCCTGGACGGCAACTATTCCTTGGTCTATAGTTTTCTTTTTATGGCGTTTTTCTCTCCTTTGTAAAGAGATTTTATCCATTTATTTAACAGAGACAGAGAGGGAGAGGATAAGCAAGGGGAGCCACAGAGGCAGAGGGAGAGGCAGACCCCCCGCCAAGCAGGGAGCCCCACACGGGACTCGATCCCAGGACCCCAGGATCATGACCCGAGCTGAAGGCAAACGCTTTACCAACTGAGCCCCCCAGATGCCCCTATGGTATTTTCTAAATGAAGAGTCATTCCCACTTTTAATGTAATATTTTCCTGAGTGGCTTGTTTTTGTATCTTAAGGAACCGTTCCTATGCTGAAGTCATAACTTGTTGCCCCATATGTTCTCCCAAAATTATAAAGTTTTGCCCTTCACATTTAAGCAACCATCTAGCCTGAGCTGATTTTAACCTATGGTGGTGAAATAGGGATACAATCCATTCCTTTTTTGTTCTTTTTACCCCACAGGGATGGCCATCTTATCTTCTGCAATGCGACCTCTAGTCACGTGTTGCGTTCTCATATGTGAACAGATGTTGAATTCTATCAAATACTTGCTCTGCATCTAATGAGATAATCACATCATTTTCTCCTTTAATATATTAACGTGCTTGATTGACTTAATAGAGTCAAATTTTAATTCAGTCGTTACAGCTCATCTCTCAGAGAATACTGAGGAGGGCCTTGTCGCAATGAACACAGGGTGCTGTAGGGAAGCCTGGCTCACTACACGGTACTCCAGAAACGAATAGAACACTGTCTATTAACTAACCAGAATTAAAATTAAAACTTAAAAAAAAGGTAGTAAGAGATTATGAAAAAACGTTTCCCCTTCTGGCATAGTTTTTGTTTCCTCTGATCTGTTTTGTTCTCTACCTTTCGTGCCAGAGCTTTCCTGAAAGGTATCACGAGGACATTGGCTCTCTGCTCATATTTAAGAGTCAAAGCCCCAAAAGTCGACTGGAAGCTTTTGAGTACATTGGTGGTGCTTGTCCACTGTGGGGTTCACTGCAAGGTGATCCTACTGGATGCTTTTCTTGGGTAACCCTCAGTGTCAGGACCTAGGTCTTCCTTAGGCTGCTCAAATAGCCCACAGCACTATCTTCCAATCCCCAGAACTCAGCTGCAGAGCTGTGACTGTCAACATTGTGGAAAAGAGGGGCTAGGGAAAAGGTTCGGGAGTGGTTCTCATATTTACCTAATCACCTCGTGTTTAGTATAGTATTCTTGATCAAATGGGTCTAATGTCTCTCCCCGCCAGATCAGAGAGCCCTTGTTTTACTCTCTCTAGAGACTACGCTTCAACTTTTCTGTAGAGGCAGGAGGTCCTAGTGGCCCACCTCCACGCGGTGAGGGAGAGGCACTGCAAGATTTACTTGCTGCTTAGCGGGGCTTTGGACCACTAGCCCTTCTTTTCCTTTCCCTTCAGCCCTACCTCCAGAGCCATGCACCATGGACAATTCCTGAGCCTTTTAGGTAGTCTGTAGAATATTCTGCCTCTCCCTGACCCCCCCCCCGCATATTTAGGATTTAACTTTTTTAGGTCTGATAAGTCACTTACCACACGCCCATCTGCTTTCCTGTTTCCAATGTCACTACTATTATCTTCTCCAATTCTCTATACCCTTATGGGTTTATGCCTTCGCCAAATCCCTTTACTGACATTTTAGAAGCTCTTTTGGGATGGAGGGAAAACAGAAGCCTGGGGTGAATCTGCCATCTTTACGGAGATGTCCATGAACAGATTCTGTATTGTTAAACCCACTTTGTATACCTGGGATAAATTCAACTTGTTTGTGTAGATTCTCAGCTTTTCATGGTGCTGGATTTATTTTGCTAAAATTTTCTGTAGGGCTTCTTTTCTAACAACTTCATGGAGCCATAATTCCAGACCACACAATACTCCATTTAACACGGACAGTGCCGCAGGGCTCAGCATGTGTCCATATTTGTGCAATCACTGTCTCAGTTAATTTTAGGACATTTTCATCACCCCCAAAAGAAATCTGCACCCCTTAGCTGTCACCCCCAGTCTCACCATCTCCCCAAGCTCTAGGCAACAACCACCAATCTATTTTCTGTCTCTACAGACTTGCTATTCCAGACATTTCATACCAGTGCGGTCACATAGTACGTGTCTTTTGAGATAACTGGCTTCTTTTACTTGGCATACTGTTTCCAAGGTTCACCACTCTTGTTTCATTGTACGGCTGCATAGCATTCCATTGAGCGGCTAGACCGTGTTTTATTTACTGAGTCAACAGCTGATGAACATTTGGGCTATTTTCACTTTTGGGCTCTTAAGAAAGTGCTGCTGGGGCACCTGGGTGGCTCAGTACATTGAGCGTCTGCCTTTGGTTCAGGTCATGATCTCGGGGTTCTGGGATTGAGCCCCACGTCAGGCTCCCTGCTCAGGAGGGAGCCTGCTTCTCCCTCTGCCTGCCACTGTGCTTACTTGTGATCTCTGTCAAAAAAAAAAGTGCTGGGGCGCCTGGGTGGCTCAGTGGGTTAAGCCTCTGCCTTTGGCTCAGGTCATGAGATCAGGGTCCTGGGATCGAGCCCCGCATCGGGCTCTCTGCTCAGCAGAGAGCCTGCTTTCCCCCTCTCCCCGGCCCCCCACCTGCCTCTCTGCCTACTTGTGATCTCTCTCTGTCAAATAAATAAATAATCTTTTTTTAAAAAAGTGCTGCTATGAACATTTGTGTACAAAATTTGATTGGAAATATACTTCTTTAGGATATTTTAACCTATGTCAATGAGTAAAATTGGTCTGTAATTTTGTACCCATGTTATCACTATTTGTATCAAGTTACTTTAGCCTTATAAAATAAGGTGAGTAGGGATGCCTGGGTGGCTCAGTTGGTTAAGCCACTGCCTTCAGCTCAGGTCATGATCCCAGCGTCCTGGGATCGAGTCCCACATCGGGCTCCTTGCTCGGCAGGGAGCCTGCTTCTCCCTCTGCCTCTGCCTGCCTCTCTGTCTGCCTGTGCTCGCTCACTCCCTCTAACTAATAAATAAATAAAATCTTAAAAAAAATTAAAAAAAATAAAATAAGGTGAGTAATATTTTTTTTCATTCCCTGGAGGCATGTATATAAGATTGTAATGATCTCTTCCTTTTGGTAGAAAGTGTCTGCACAGTCGTTAGGAGCTCATGACCCTTTGCAGTTGTCCCTACCGAGATCACTCAGGTTCCTATTTCCACTTGAACATGTTTTTGGATATTTTCTGATAATTTGCCTATTTCCACCAAAGTTGCCAAATTCATAATATTCTTTTATGTTATCAATCTCTGGCATATTTGCAATTATTACCTCCTTTACATTTTTAATATCGTTTAGTTGTTTCCTTTGCTTTTTCTTGATTAGTTATGTTCAATTTTAATCTTTTCTTTTTAAAAATATCTATTTGACAGGGAGAGAGAAAGTACACAAGCAGAAGGTACGGCAAAGGGAGTAGCAGGCTCCCCGCAGAGCAGGGAGCCAATGCCCAGCTCAATACCAGAACCCTGAGATCATGATCTGCGCAGAAGGCAGAGGCTTAACAGACTGAGCCACCCAGGCACCCCCACCGCCGTTCTAATTTCATCCCAATTTTCATTTCTATTTGTTCTAAATGGTCTTTTCTAATTTGCCCGGTCATTTTTTTAAAAGGGGGCAGGGGGCGCCTGGGTGGCTCAGTGGGTTAAAGCCTCTGCCTTCGGCTCAGGTCATGATCCCAGGGTCCTGGGATCGAGCCCCGCATCGGGCTCTCTGCTCGGCGGAGAGCCTGCTTCCTCCTCTCTCTGCCTGCCTCTCTGCCTACTTGTGATCTCTGCCTGTCAAATAAATAAATAAAATCTTTAAAAGGGGGCAGAGGGCACAATCCCATGATCATGACCTGAGCTGAAGGCAGATGCCCAACGACTAGCCACCCAGGCGCCCCGGTCATATTTTACTGGCTTGTTGTTAGTCTAACTTTCAACACATCTTATTTCTTTAAACATAACAAACATAAATATTTTATATTCAAAATCCAATTATTTCCAATAATGGCTTACTTCTGTATTTGATTCTATTGTTTGTAATTTATATCAATTCTCAGTATCTGTAATTCCTTGGCATTTTTGGTCCCAGAGATTCCCCTCCCTTTCTTGTCAGTTGAGTTTTGTTTTTAAAAAATATATTCTCTATCATTTTAAGATATTTTATGTGGTGGTATGTGGTTTTCATGGTAGCTTGCCTACAGAAGTGCCCTATCAAATTAAAAAAAAATAGAACAAATGTAGCTCCACTTCCTTTTTTTTATTGTATTTTTAGGTAATCTTACACCTTATGTAGGGCTCAAACTCACAACCCTGAGATCTAGAGCTGCATGCTCTAGCAACTGAGCCCGCCAAGTTCTACTTCTCATGTTGGATTAAATAATTTTGACCACTCTTCCTGCAAAGAACGGTATTTCATTTTTGGTAGAATTTGAGGAATTGTTTCTAAAACTGTATGGGAAAAGAAAGGACCAAAAATAGCCAAAGAAACCTTGAGGAAGATCAACAAGCAGGACTTACTTTCCTCAATATGGAGACTTATCAAGCTGCAGTAACCAGCACGGTGGACTAGTGTCCAAAGACAGGTAGACCAATGGAACAGATATGAGAGACCAGAAGAAGAAGGCTTGATTTATGGCAAAGATGGTGCTGCAGAAGTGGCAAATTATAGTAATTTAAAATAAATGGTGATAGATCAATTAGAGAAACATATCAAGGGAAAATGAAACTTGATTCCCACCTGCAATCACACAGAAGTTAACTCCAGGTGCACTGCAGACCTAATTATGAAACGTACAAGTATAGAGCTTCTGACAAATAACCAAAATTTACCCAAGATTTCACAGATCATGTTAATGGTCCTTCAACTATTAAAGAAACTGAAGTCACCCATATGGTTTTACTGATAAATTTACCAAAAAAACTTAAAGAATAAATAACACCAATTCTACATAATCTGTTCCAGAAAACAGAAGAGGAGAGAACACTTCCTGAGAATCCCAACATTACCTTGATAACAAAACAAGGCAAAGACACTATGAAATACCCGCACCCATCGTGACCACGGATACAGTATCCTCAACAAAATGTTAGTGAATCAAATCCAGCAATACATAAAACGCATATTGCACCATGACCAAATGGGTTTTGTTCGGGGAGTACACGACTGACTCAATATTCAAAACTAAACCAGGAGAGTCCACAATATTTACAGTCTAAAGAAGAAAACGAAATGGACATATCAATGAATACTCAACAGTGAGGCTGAATGAAATGGAGACAAAGAGATTCATCTCACCGCATGTCTGCAACATTGCACTCAAGTCGTCAGGCTGGTGATAAAGCAAGTGAAAGAATGAAGGAGCACAGAGATGGAAAAGGAAGGAATAAAACACTGTATTTACAAATGAGATGATCATGTAAACAGAAAACCCCAGGGAATATAAAGAAAATAAACCTCCATATCTAATAAGGGGATTCGGCAAAGTCGCAGGACACGAGGCCAACACACCACAAACAATCATATTTGTATACACTGCCGATGGGCAACTGAGAGCTGAAATTCCAAAAATGCCATTTACAATCGCTCCAAAAGGTGAAATACACAGGTAGAAATCTAATAAAACATGATAACATCTATACGTTAAAATTATAAAATTCTGAGGAAAGAAATAAAGAAAATCTGAATAAATGGAGACACACCATGTTCATAAGATTCAGCTTAGAGTAAAGGTGTCAGTTCTCCTCAAATTTATTCATAGATCGAACACAATTCCAATCAAAATCACATCAGGATAATGACAGGCTTATTCCAAAATTTATATGGAAAGGCAAAGGTGGGGGCACCTGGGGGGCTCAGTCAGTGAAGCGTCTGCCTTCAGCTCAGGTCATGATCCCTGGGATCGAGCCCCGCATCAGGCTCCCAGCTCTCAAATAAATAAATAAAATATTAAAAAAATAGTAAAAGGAAAGGCAAAGGGGGCAGAATAACAACCAAAAACTTTTTTAACCAAGAATGAGATGAGAAAATATGTTCCTAATTTACTATAAAGCTTTAGTCATTAAGACCACGGTATAGACAAAATGACAGACACACAGATCAGTGGATCAGAATACAAACACTACCGAAATATGCCCAAATGATGGTTTACGAAAGGGCAAAGGCAATTCAATGAAGAAAAGATTGTCCTGTCAATAAATGATACTGGAGTACCATCTTCGACATGGTAACAATTTGTCAATGAAAAAGTCAACATATGTATAAAAAAAGAAGAAACTCAGGGCGCTTGGGTGACTCAGTGGGTTAAAGCCTCTGCCTTTGGCTCAGGTCATGATCCTGGGGTCCTGGGATCGAGTCCCGCATCGGGCTCTCTGCTCAGTGGCGAGCCTGCTTCCTCCTCTCTCTCCGCCTGCCTCTCTGCCGACCTGTGACTCTGTCTCTCTCTCTCTCAGTCAAATAAATAAATAAATAAATCTTAAAAAAAGAAGAAGAAGAAACTCAATAAATTGGGTTCAATCAGTAGGCAATAATGTCTCTGCCGCTGGCCGTAGCAACATTTTCCTAGATACGCCTCCTGGGGTGAGGGAAATAAAAATAAACTATTGGGGCTACATCAAAACAAATAGCTTCTGCACAGGGAAGGAAACAATCAACAAAGTTAAAAGGCAACCTACTGAATGGGAGAAGGTATTTGCAAAATACGTCAAGGATTTCTTATACCACTCAACACCCCAAAAACAAATAACCCAATTAAAAAACAGGCAGAAGACATAACAGACACTTCTCCAAAGAAGGCATCCAGATGGCCAACAGACACATGAAAAGATGCTCAGCATCACTGATCATCAGGAAGATGCCGACCAAAACCACAATGAGATGCCACCTCACACCAGTCAGCAAGGCTAAACTCAACAACACAAGACAGGGAGGCCTGGCTGCCTCAGTCGGTACAGCATGTGACTCTTGATCTCAGGGTTGTAAGTTCAAGCCCCACACTGGGTGCAGAGACTACTTAAACAAAATCCACAGTGAACAACAAGTGTTGGCCAGGATGTGGAGAAAAGGGAGGAGCCCTTGTGCGCTGTCGGTGGGAAGGGAAGGCAAGCTGGTGCAACCACTCTGGAAAACAGCGTGGAGGCTCCTCAAAAAGCTAAATACAGAACTACTCTATGATCCGGTAATTGCACGATGGGGTATTTCCCCAGAAAATATGAAAACACTAAGTCAAAGGGCTCCACGCACCCCAACATTAAGAGCAGCGTTGTCACAACAGCCACATGATGGCAGCAGCCCAAGTGTCCATGGACTGACGAATGGATAAAGAAGATGTGCTGCGTGCGTGTGCGCGTGCATGCGTGTGTACACACACACACACCCCTGTGGAATATTATTTGGCCATCAAAAAAGAATGAAACCTTGCCATTTACAACATCATGGATGGAGCTAGAGAGAATCATGCTAAGTGAAATAAGCCAGTCAGAGAAAGACAAGCAGCACACGATTTCCCTCATATGTGGAATTTAAGAAACGAAACAGATGAGTAAAGGAAAAAACAAAAAGAGGCAAGCCTAGAAACAGACTCTTAACTACAGAAAACACACCGATGGTCACCACAGGGGAGGTGGGTGGGGGAAGGGGTAAACAGGTGATGGGCATGAAGGAGGGCACTTGTGGTGACGAGCGGCGGGTGTTGTGCAGAAGTCCTGAGTCACTACATCGCACACCAAAAACTGGCACTGCACTGTATGTTGACTCTACTGGTATTTGAGTGAAAACAAATAAACTTGGCTTAATCAAATTAAAAAACTTTGCTCTGCAGAAGACAGAAGAGAATGAAAAGGCAAGTTCCAGATGCAAAAGAAAATCTGTGCCAGTCACGTACCCGTCGGGTGACTCATACACAGAATACGTAAAGAGCTCTCAAAACCCAGTGTGAGGGGGCGCCTGGGTGGCTCAGCTGGTTGAGCGACTGCCTTCAGCTCAGGTCATGATCCTGGAGTCTCAGGATCGAGTCCCACATCGGGCTCCCATCTCCACGGGGAGTCTGCTTCTCCCTCTGACCTTCTCCTTGCTCATGCTCTCTCTCACTGCCTCTCACTCAAAAAAAAAAAAACAAAAAAAAAACAAAACCCAGTGTGAGAAAACAAACAGCCCAACTGAAACTCCGGCAAAAGGGTCCGACAGATAGATACTCCACCAAAGAAGACACACAGACTCCCGACAGACACACAAAATTAAGTCTGACCCCATTTGCCGTTAGGGAAATAGGTGTTAAAACGACAACGAGATACCACTAGCTACACATTAGAGGGTCTCGGTTAAAAACAAACAAGAAAACCGAGGCCCAAGGACACTCCCGAGGCGCGGCCGGGGCTCTCACAAACAGCTGACAGCTCGTGTGGCCAGGACGGCAAGGCCTGGGCAGTATCTCGAAGAGTCAAACCTACAATAGATGACCCCGTTAAACCCACCTGATGACCCAGCAATCTCACTTCCAGGTCCTTGCCCTAGAGGAGGAGGCTTTGACAATGGCATTCTCGACTTTTGGGGTCAGATCATTCGTTGTCATGGGGAGCTGTCCTCTGCACTGGAGGGCGTGCAGCAGCCCCCCAGAACCACACGCCCCTGGGCCAGCTTCTGGCCACCAAAAACGTCTCCAGACATTGCTAAGTGTCCCTTAGGGGACGAAATCACCCCCCCCCGGTAGAGAACCACTGCTCTAGCGAAATGAAAACTCCGGGGATGCCAACTGATGCCCACACAGAATCTGTAAAAGGCCCTCAAGATCAGGAACAAAGCAAGGCGGCCCGCTTCTGCAATTTCTACTCAGCACAGTATCGGAAGGTCTAGCTCTATGTAGCAGTTAGGCAAGAAAAGAGTAAAAAGGCAGCCAAACTGGGAAAGAATAAGCAAAATAATGTTTGTTGACAACATGGTCTTATATGTGGAAAACTCTAAAGATTCCATGCAAAAATAATTACTAACAAACAAAAATTAAACTCAGCAAGGTTGTAGGATACAAAAATCACACCCAAAATTCAGTTGCATTTCTATACACTAACTGAACCACCTGAGAAAAGGAAATCAAGAAAATGGTATCACAGCACCTGGGGAGCTCAATCAGTGAATCGTCTGCCTTCGGCTCAGGTAATGATCCAGGAGTCCCGGGATCAAGTCCCACAACCCTGCTGAGCAGGGAGCCTGCTTCTCCCTCCCCCTCTGCCTGCTGCTCTGCCTACCTGTGCCTCTCTCTGTCCGTCAAATAAATAAATAATCTTAAAAAAAAGAAAGCGGTATCATTTGCAACAACATCAAAAAGAATGAAGAATTTGGGAATAAATTTAACCAAAGACTTGTAATGACAACTTCAAAACATTGCCAAAAGAAAGCAAAGCAGACACAAATAAATGGAGAGACATTTCCATTTATGCGTACGGATTGGAAGACTTAACACCCAAAGCAACACAAATGTCCTCCAGTGGATAAGGAGACAAAGCGTGGCACATCCGCACACTCGAACAGTGCTCAGCAGTAAATCAGAAAGAACGACTGACGCGCATTACTACTTGGGTGAACCCCCGAGACACTGCACTGAGCGCAAGAAACCAGTCTCACAAGACGGCAAACTCTGTGATACAAGTATAGCGATGGCGAACGCATCCGTGAGGGCCAGGAATTCGGGTCGTGGGAGGGCGTGACTGTGGAGACGGAGCTCGGAGGAGGGCCTCGAAGTTGCAGCCGTGTCCTGACTGCGCTGGTGGGTACCGGGACCTGTATCCATGTTAAGACGCACAGACCCGCAGACCAACAGAAAGTCTGTTTCACTGCAAGATAATCTAAAAGCTAAAAAGTATTATGATGTCATAACAAACCACTCAATGTGAGATTCCGAGTCTAGAATTCTACTATCAAAATCTTACAAAAACGACTGAAATTACAGAATGGGGAAGTCCTGTAGAAAAGAGATCGCAGAAGTTAATTTTTTTTTCTTTTAAATTTTCTGTAATTTCACAAACAGCGAAAGAAACTAAAAGAGGATGCATGGCTTTAATAGAACAAAACTTGTATTTCAGTCCCTGGCCTCAATTTTTACATTCAGGTCAGACCTCGCTGTCAGAAAAACATTAACACACACGATTACGTGCAAGATCAAGTGAAACCCTATGAGTCGCGCGGCTTGTTGTGTGAACGAGTGAAAGGAGGTGACTCAAAGACGGTGCTTTCCCCATGCACACCTGCCTTCAGCCAGTGTTCCGGGCTCCAGTCTGCCCCGTCATACAGCCTAGGAATGCCCAGACGGTCGTTAACTCGGGACTATCAACCTCGGCCAGAAATCAACCCGTAACTGTGCTGTTAACAAAACGCCAGTGTTTCTCACAACCTCGAAGGTCAGGGATGACCCACGGGCGTCTGGGACGGCTCCGCACTTGCTTCTATAACCTTGATAACATATATGTCTTGCTTCACTTCCCTTTTGTGTTCTCTGGAGACAGAGCACAGCTGGCCAGTATCCTTTATAAGTGTTTTCTTCTAAAGTCTCCCAAGGGCCATGACTAAGTGTGAAAAACACTGGGAAGAAGAGCAGATTTGTATATGAGTCACTTTCCATCTGTGCATGGGGTTAAGGGAGCTTACGGCCTAATTTTTATCAACTAGAAAGGCAACATGAAGCATCTAATGACTGCTTCACTGGACATGACCGTGTTCAGATTTTCACTTGCCTACGAAGCTCATGCACAGGAGGGCCAGAACGGTCTTTTCCAAAGTGCGTACAGCCACAGTGCCTTGAATATCGGTCTTCTACGATCTGTTTTCAAAACCTCATCAGTCAAACAGAGATTCTCCCTGGAGTCCCCCACAGGCAAGCTGCAGAACAGGCTGGGGCCTGGCTAACGCGCCTCCTAATTCCTAGGGGTGCTAAAATGCCCTCTGTCTTCAAAAGCCCGTGCTGCCGACAGACTCCGAGGTAAAGGGAATGGAGGGAAGAGCAGAGGGCGGGAGGGGGAGATTCCTTACTTAGTTAAAGAGCAGAGATGTCGGGTCTCTGTTCGCTCAGACCTAGAGAAAGACCTGGTAACCCAAGTCTCCAGACACTGCATCACATTCACAGCCCGGGACCCTGCGCTCCCGCCACCGGGACCCCAAGTGACTCCTCCGGGAAGGTTCATTAGCAATGCGGACAGGGCCACCAGGCGGTCCTCCGGCGGAAGGGCACCCAGGATGCCACAGAGCCGCAAACTGAGATCAAACAGGACAGCACAGCCCTGGTGGAAAGAACGGCTGACGTTTCCCGTCCCCCCATTCCACACGCCTCGACCTTGGGGGCTCCCGCCACAGCCTCAGAACGCAGGAGAGAAAAGCAGCTTCGAACTGGTCTGTAGCGGGTAACCTGGTAACCCGTTCAGGTGACTGTTTCCAGACCACAGGGGGCTTTCGGGGCACACCCCTCCTCCAGGAAGAGCTCACAAGAAGGCACACTGGGGTGAAGCACATGAAGAGGGTGAAACAGACGATTACCATTTGGATGTAGCTTTCTTCCTCTTCTCTGGAAACGGAATTGGCAAAAAATCTTGCAGAATTAATACCGTTTCTTTCTGGAGAGAAAAATCTGGTTCGATTGCTGAGAACAAAAACACAGATTAGGTCAGAGCAATGTCTTACAGCTGCTCTGGAAGCCAGCCAGGAAGTGACATGGTCCCCGTGGGCTCTTCAGCCCTCCCCTTCCAGATACAGTTTCCTTCTGGCCAGAGCAATTCCCGAGGCCGCAGGGCCTGCCCAGCTTCTGCCCCGTTCTGGGGCAAAGGGCTCCCAATTCTCAGGGGCTACTTCTCTCCAGACCCTCCATGTGACACAGCTCACGAGCTTTCTAGAAACAGACCAAGGCGTCGGATCATCCAGGAAAAAAAAACACACACACACACACACACACACACACACTCTCTCTCTCTCTCTCTCTCTCTCTCTCTCTCTCTGCTGCTTTGGGGCTCTCTTGTTTCCATTCAAAGCAACTGGCAACATAAGGAGGTGTGGCCATTCCTCTGACGGGATGAGGACAAGACAAATCCGTTTCACTCTCCTCCCACGTCAGAGGCACAGGCCGCGTCTCTCTGCAGTCACGGCGGGAAACAGCTCTCTGCAGAGGCCGCTTCGCAGTGACCGTATCCTGCGGCATGCAGAGAAGCCGGAAACTCTGGGGCCGGGCCCAAGACTCTGAAAACACAACTTCTAAAGGATGAGAGGAGCGCGCAGACACATCTGGGGGCCTGTCTGCCAAGTCCACGCAGCGTCCCTCTTTCTCTGAGAACTCCCTTTCCCTACTCCGCTCACAAGCCTGGGCTTCTGGAAGCCATGTTGGCCCTCCCGGCCCCGCCCCCTGGGCCACAGGTGACTCCGCTCAGGCTGGGGCAGAACAATTCCCTCTCCCAGGAAACGCGAGTTGGGGTTGAGAAAGAGCCTGTCTCTGTTGGTACTGGGCCTGGGGCGTGCACGTAAGGTCGGGATCTACGGCACACGTGAAGACAGAAGCCGACGTGGGAGGTGGAGTCCCTTGGGTTCCCAACAGCTCGTTCCTGACTCCAGCATCCTGGGACACCCAGTTACACCTTTTCCTTCGTCATCTACAAAATATTTCTGGCTCATGATAACAAACCCCACCCCTCCTTCGACTTCAGCTACATCTCCTCAGAGGCTGAACTAAACCCGGGAGTGCCCCTGCCGGATGGGGGCCCTGCGAGCAAAGACGTACCAAGGGACGGTGCAGGTCCTGGTTACGCACGCATGTTCCCGGATGGCGGAGAGGTTTCTCAGGTCCAGGGGAGGAGGCCGTGCTACAAGACAATCCACGATATCCAGGGTGTTGAGTTCTCCGGAGTTCAAGACTAAAATTACGACATTCTACTTACTTGTTAGCACGTCGAGTCCAAATCGACGAGCAAGTGCACTGACGACGGCTACGAACTCACTGACTCACCCTTCCCTACCGCACTGGTCACCTTACTCGCTGGACGTCCCAACGGTGACACGCTGAGTCACCAGACATATGAGAACTCACCGTGTACCAGGCATGGTTCTGGGCGTTGGAAGGGACAGTGTGAGCCCGGCATGTCCAAGATGGACAATGAACTGGAAGGGGGAAGACCAGAACATTCTTCCCCATCTCTCTGCCTGGTTGGTCACCTTCAGATCTCACCTCAAGGTCTCCTGTCTAGGAAGGCCTTCTCTGACCTCCAGACAAGGTCAGGCCCTACAACGCAGGCTCTCATGAGTTCTTATATCTACCCTTCCTAGCGCTCCTTGCAGTTTGCAGTGATATATTCATCCGTGATTATCTGACTCTGGTCTAGACTGTGCTCTGGGAGGACGGAGATTTGTTTGGCTCGCTCATGGCAGTAGCCTTGGCCTGGAGAGCAGTTCTCGGCACCCGACCCTTACTCCACACCTCAGTGGTCCACCTCGTTGAGTTGGCCATGCCTGTGTCCCTCTACCATGGCCCTGACCAGGCTCCTTTTGTTCGCTCCACTAGACCACATGGGTAGAGACTATCTGAGTCTCCTCTATACCATCAGAGCCTTGGACAGTGACTCTCACTGCTCAGCCAGTTTCCCGGGGGCCTCCGAGCTGGGGGAGGTACTGAGCTGGGAAGGCCATGTGAGTCACACAGTCCCTGGGGAGACGGTCTCTCCTGGTGGCAGGACAGTCTGGCATTGGCCTCACCGACCCACCAACTCGTGGCTTCTCTACTTGCCTTCTCCCGCTGGGCCCCAGGCTCCACCCCCGTAGCCACTCCTGGCCCAGGGGTCCCCATTCACACCCACCCAGTGAACCCCCAGCCCTGGGTCCATCCAACACACTCATGCCTCTGAGCGCCAGGTCTCACAGAGCTGCACTGGCCAACGCAGCCACTAGCCACACATGGCTATTTCAACTTACATCTCTTCACATTAAGTAAAATGGAAATTTCAGTCACGGGCATGAAAGGTACAGCATGGGGCATACAGTCAAAAAAATTGTTTTTCAGTTGAACTAGCCACACTGCAAGTGTCCAGGAGCCACATTCCTATCATCACAGAAGGTTCTGTTGGACAGCACTGCTGCAGAAAATTAACTGAGCGAAATAAAGAGCGACCTCAAAGTCACATGTCCCGGTGAAGTTACTCCTGGCCAGAGTGAGTGACTGTTTTCTCTGACCTCCTCAGGCAGGGCTCATTCTCTTATTTGGTACCGACTTGATCGCCCTCCTTCTTCCAGCTGCCTGTTGCCCGTCTTCCTCCACCTCCCACTGAAGAACCTGCCTTCTCTTCCCGTCCAACCCGGGGCCCAGCGCAGCAGCACGCTCCGCAAACGTGCTGGGCAGTGGGTGTGACTCGAACTGAAGTGGGGGGACTAGAACGGCCCGACCTGGGCAGGGGCCCCGGTTCCCAATGTGGGGCAAGGCCGCGTGAAGCAGCAGTTCCAAAGCGTGAACAGAGGTGGGAACCGGCCAGAGATCACAGTCACTGTGCCAAAGAGCTCCCGCTCGTCACAGACACGTACCGGGCAAGCGGCAAGGGGCACGACTGAAGTTAGCGAGTTACTCTGACCTGCGTTTCTCTCCCTCTGCTCCTCTCTCCCTCTCTGCCCATGCTGTTCGCAGACCAGAGAAGCTGCGTGGGAACAATGCAGAAGCTTCGAGGGGCTCTGGGCCCAGAGGATCCAGACTGCTCACGGGCCGGACACCTCTGCTGCTGGGCACGTGCAGGGCTGAGTGGGACGTTGTCTACGACCAGGCCTCCCACTCAGGAATTCGTGTCCAAAGTCTTCCCTGACCAACCCTAACCTCACGGTTCACGGTTCCAGTCTGTTTAAACAAAGACATGCCAGGTGGCCTTCATCAACGTCACTTAGCTCTGGGCGTCAGTCAGGGGAGCAGCCAAAGATGAGCGCTCTGGGATGACCCTGGCTCTGCGGGCTGTGCTTGCGGGGGCCACAGTGCCTTAAGTCCCACACCTCCTTCTCGCCGTCCAGGGTGGCAAGCTTTCCCAGCCCTTCCCTGCAGTCCCGGCCACGGCTCCGCAGCCTTACACTTCCCAGCCCTGTGGACGGTTGCTCTAGTGCCTTCTGCCCGGGGAGGGTCACGAAGGACACTTCTCCACGTGGCCTCAAGGGCCCGTCCCCCGCGCCCGCGCGGTCAGGTGCTTACGTTTCCTCTGAGGCTTGAGATCTCTGTTCACTGGGGGAGGCTCCAGGCCGGCCGGCAGCTCGGGCAGTGGGCTCGAGAGGCTTTCCGGGCTCATGGGGATGTAGTCGTCGTGGCCGCAGGGGGCTGGGAGACCGGAGCCGGCCGCCTGGGGGCCCATGGGCACGTAGCCGTCCTCGGCCCCGGCTGCAGCCGCGGGGCTCACGGGGGAGAGGCCGCGGGGCTGCGAGAGAACAGGCACAGACCCGGCGGGCAGGGGCTGAGCGCGCGCTCCCGAGGGTGGCCCTGGAGCGCGGCGGGCCGGGGACGCGCGGACGCTCGAGGCAGGAGGAGGTGCCGCGGGGCCCGCCGGGTCGGACGAGGGCCTGAACGGCTTGAACCGGCAGTGCCCTTACGGAGCACTCCAAGTCCAGGGGTTCCCAGACAAGAGCAGGCCTTAGGGGACACTGAAGGGTCCCCCGAGACTCAGTGCTGCGCCTCCACACACGCCAAGGGAGCACACGCTGCTCAGGCCATCTGTGGTGAGGCTGAGGCTTAAAGGAACTCAAGCGCCCGACTTACCAAATTCAAACTAAGCCGCTTGTCTCGGTGCCTCGACGACCGGCCCTCTCCGTCAGCTGCAAGAAACAAGGCGGCGCGGTGAGAAGCGCGGGCTCAGCCGAAGCCAGGTTCGGGCGCGCCGCAGGCCCCGCCGGCTCCGGGGAGGACGAGGGGCGGAACGCGGGCCGCACTCGGGACCCTGGGCCGCGGCCCGTCGGTGAACCAGAGGCCACGCGGCCGCCGCACGCACCCCAGGAACCTCCCGAGCGGGGGGATGAGACAGGAGAGCCGGAGGTCGGGAGGCGGAGGGGACGCCGGACGCCGAGGGACCAGCAGGCAAGGGACGGCGCGCTGGAGGCCCGTGACCACGGCTCTCTGGAGCGACCGCCAGCCGCTCCGGCGCAGGCACCGGGAGGGGAAAGTCGGGCTACTCCAGGGCGAGAAGCTTGCGGGACCGACGCGACGACAGTGCGGCACCGGGCAGCGGCGGCTCGGGAGCGGGCGGGCGGCAGCGAGCGCGGCGTCCGCTCAAATGAGACGGGCTCTTGGGGAACCAGCAGCGCAGAGGTGGCAGTCCAGACCCTGAGCAGGTGCGTCTACGCTGCAAGTGTTAAGAGCAGGTCAACTGCAAAACCCCAGAAGATCCCAATCTTCGCAGCATCATGAGGAAAGTCCGGTGCGTGCTCTTAGCACGTGGGTACCGCGGAGCTGTCCCTCAAGAACCCGGAGATACGAAGTCAGGTTGCCTTCGGAAGATACACTAAGGAATCAACATCATGTTCTGGGCGGGGGACGGAGGCAGAGGGAGAGAGAATCTTGGGCTCCACGCCTAGCATGTGGGCTCGATCTTACGACCCTGCCATCATAACCTGACCTGAAACCAAGAACGGGATGCTTAACTGACTGAGCCACCCAGGTGCCCCAAGAGTCAACATGTCTTAAAGTGAGACAATAATTCCCACTCAGAAGAAGTGATGGACATTGTGCATCATATACAGACTTCTTTCGTGGGTGCTGTCCTGACAAAGCCACCCTAAATCAAAGATACTCTAAATAAAGAATGTCTTTATGACCAAACATTATAGCTTAGCCTAGCCTGCCTTGAACGTGCTCAGGACACTAACATTCACCCACAGGTGGGCAGAATCAGCTAAGACAAAAGCTTCTCTTGTAACAAAATAAAATAAATAAATAAATTGGGGGAGCGCCTGAGGGGCTCAGTTAGTTAAGTGTCTTACTCCTAATTTCAGCTCAGGTCCTGAACTCAGGGTCCTGGGATCGATGCCCACATCACCCACCTCTGCCTCTACTCTCTCCCTCTGCCTGTGCCGCTCCCTCTGCTCGTGCACATACACGCACTTTGTCTCTCTCTCTCAAATAAATAAATAAATCTTTTGAAAAATCCTAAATCGGGGTGCTTGGGTGACTCAGTGGGTTAAAGCCTCTGCCTTTGGCTCAGGTCATGATCCTGGGGTCCTGGGATCGAGCCTTGCATCGGGCTCTCTGCTCAGCAGGGAGCCTGCTTCACCCTTCTCTCTCTCTGCCTGCCTCTCTGCCTACTTGTCATCTCAGTCTGTCAAATAAATAAATAAAATCTTTTAAAAAAGTCAAGATATTTGTTTTCTGGGGGGAGAAAAATAACCAAAAGGCAACCAACTAGCCAATCTAATCAGTGGGTGGGGGTTAGCACAAATCTATAAAATAAGAACTGAAGGGCACCCAACGGCTCAGTGGGTGAAGCCTCTGCCTTCAGCTCAGGTCATGACCCCATGGTCCTGGGATCGAGTCCCATATCCAGCTCCTTGCTCAGCAGGGAGCCTGCCTCTCCCTCTCCCACTGCCCCCGCCTGTGTTCCCTCTCTTGCTATCTCTGTGTCTGTCAAATAAATAAATAAAATCTTTAGAAACAAAACAAAAAAATAAGAACTGAAAAGGAGGAAATGATCACTGAAGCACAGGAAATTAAAAGAAATGAGACAATTCTCCACCAATTTCTACATAAATTCTAACATCTAAATGAAATGGACAATTTCCTAGGAAAATAAAGTATACCAAAACTGACCGAAATAGGAAACCTTACACATATAAATTACCATAGGATAAAAAAAACCACAACGGGGTCACCTCCCCAAAGCAGCAGGACCACATGATTTCCGCAGCAAATTTTTACCAGCCTTTCAAAGACTAGTGCTACACAAATTGTTCCGAAGCAGAGAAAAATAAAAACATATCTCTAATTCTTTTTATAACATCTAACTTTGGTAGCTCAACCTGATAAAGCAAATCAGAAAATTGTTTATTAGTATTACTTGTGATTATCAGTGCAAAAATCCTAACTAAACTGTTAGCAAACAGAGGAAGGGAGGGCTATTAAACTGGCTGAAGAAAGAGCTCAGCACAGCCCTGTCCCAAAAGGCAATGGTAAAATTGCATCTAACTATAAAAAAAACCATTATTTTGGGACTCTTCACATTGGCCCAAAGCACACAACACATTGGAAAGCATTCATTCAGCAGGAACTCCTGGACACCAGGTAAGAACATCTGGGCTTGGGGAGCTCCCAGCCCCCTTTGGAAGCCCAGCAGCTCTGCTGCCCAAGGGGACTCATTCGACTTGGATCAAGCATATAACCACCCCACCCTCTACGTGTCATCAAAAGCAGTGGTGACCAGCGATGATCACGGTACGTGGCGAGCAGGCAGACCAGCCAGAAATACGGCAAGATGATCTAGGGAAGGGGTCAGCCAAGGTGTGCCTTGATGAACTCTCAAACACCCCCGGCAGGTCGGGAAAACTGCATGAACACACGAGCTACCCTCATTTAGAAGAGGTCACAGAGGGCCCAAGCTGCCGACCTGTCCCTAGCACAGCATGGGGCCGTGCTCACACAGAAAGCAAGAGTTACCAAAGCCTGGAAGCCTCACGGCCTCAAGGGTTGCAGTGTGTCCTCTGACTGACCACCAGCCGACCAATAAACTGGGATGACCCAGACCTCTAGGAAGCCAGGATGAAAAGTAAAAGTAAGGAATACGAAAGACAAAAGCTAAGCAGATATCGCGGCAGCTGCACACCGTGTGCGAAACGAGACTGTAGATTAGTCTGGGGTGCCTGGGTGGCTCAGTTGGTTGAGTGTCTGCCTTGGGCTCCAGTCATGATCTCAGGGTCCTGGGATCGAGCCCCACATCAGGCTCTCTGCTCAGCAGGGAGCCTGCTTCTCCCCATCCCCTCCACCTCTCTCTGCCTGCCTCTCTGCCTCCTTGTGATCTCTGTCAAATAAATAAAACCTTCTTTAAAAATTGTAAAACAAAAAAATTAGTCTGACCAAGTCACTAAACCAACATACACCAGAATAACAAATCCTAGGGGAATCAGAATGCACAGTATCCAAAAGAGCCAGTTTTTCGGGGTGCCTGACTGCCACACAAAGAGGGGGCAAAACAATGATCCATACACGGGGGAAAACAATCAGTCAATAAAAACTGTCTCTAAAAATTTCTAGATATTGGAATTAGCAGAAAATGCTGCTATTATTTTTTTTCTCTCTCTCCCTCTCCCCACACTGCTCCCCAAATAAATAAATAAATCCTTAGGGACTCCTGAGTGGCTCAGTCATTAAGCATCTGCCTTTGGCTTGGATCATGGTCCCAGGGTCCTGGATCGAGCCCTGTGCCTGGCTCCCTGCTCAGCGAGAACCTGCTTCTTTCTCTCCCTCTGCCCCTCCACCCTGCTCGTGCTCTCTTTTGATATTTTTCTCTGTGTCTCTCTCAAATAAATAAATCGTTTTAAAAAAATCAATAAATCTTTAAAAAATTATAAGATAATACAACAATGGGTCATCAATAAAAAGATAGAAATTGGAAAGAAGCAAATGGAATTTTGGAGTTCAAAAGTACAATAACTAAAATGTAAATTCACAAGAAGGTCTCAAGAGAAGATTTGAGCTGATAGAAAAATCAATGAACTCCAAATAGATCAATATAAATTATCCAGTACGAAAAAGAAATAATAAGAATAAAGAAAAATGAACAAAGCCTCAAAGACTTGTCACCACCAAACATACTAACGTACATGTAATTAGAGTCCTACAAGGAGAGGAGAGAGGGAAAAAAAAAGAAGGATGTTTTTTTGAAGAAACAATGGCAGAATACTTTCCAGCTTTGACGAAGAACGTTAATCTACATCTAAGAAGCTCAAAGAACTCCAAGGAAGCCAGACACAAACACATCAATACCTAGACACATCACAGTCAAGTTGCTGAAAATCACAGGCAAGGAGAAAATCTCGAATGCAGGAAGAGAAAAGCAGCTCTGTAGGTAGGAGAGAATCACAGTAAGGTTAACAAGCAGACTACTCACTGGAAACTATGGAAAGCCAGAGGTAGCAGAATTACAAATTCCAAATGCTGAACGAAAAACAAAATCTGTCATGGGGGAATTCTACATCCAACACAACTGCATTCCAAAAATGAAGGTGAAACAGAAACATCCTCAGAGAAACAAAGATCAAGAGAACTTACTGCAGGGACGCCTGGGTGGCTCAGTTGGTTAGGCGGCTGCCTTCGGCTCAGGTCATGATCCCAGCGTCCTGGGATCGAGTCCCACATGGGGCTCCTTGCTCGGCAGGGAGCCTGCTTCTCCCTCTGCCTCTGCCTGCCACTCTGCCTGCCTGTGCCCATTCGCTCTCTCTCCCTCTCTCTCTGACAAATAAATAAATAAAATCTTAGGAAGAGAACTTACTGCAGATCTTCCTCGCAAGGAATACTAAAGGAAAAACGCAACAATCAAAAACTTACTTGGGGAGAAGAGACACCACTGCAGTTGCTACGGCACTGGGGATTTCTGACTTAAATTCAGGTGTCTTTTATGAATAACGAAGAGTAGCAAAAGTCAACGCTATCAGGGCAGCGTTTTCAAAAGGAGAGGAAAAAGACAGGTTTGAACCTACTTGGTTTCAAGACTGTATTATTCAAGGCTTCACTGAAACTGGTATTGATTTGGAAGCAGTAGCAAAGTTTCTCAATGCTTCTGCAGCAAAACTTGACATGATGCACTGTGTTGGCTGTACCAGGAGACCCAGAGAGCACACGAGCTCAGGCTTCTGACAAGTCAATCAGGTGCTACAAAGACCTGGAGAGAGGTTCGGAGGATGAACTGAGCAGGCGGCTGCTGTTCTTAAAGGGTTTTTCCGAGTCGGAGAGGAACTAGCTGGCTCTGGGGACTGGCGCTCTTCTGGCTAATGGGACACCTAATGCATCCATTCCTAAGACACTTTCTGTATCATGTGAATCCGGTTAAAGAAGGGTTCTCAGCAGCTTTCCCGCAAAGCTCTTTAAATCGTGGATCCATGAGAGAGGTATCAATAGAGTAGCTGCAGGTCTTCGGCAAGTCAGCGCGGATGACGCACTGGGGAGACATTTTCCTCCCAATCGACAAAGCGCTGAATGCTTCACCAGGGATTTCACTGAGCCAGGCTTGAAAGAACTTTCGGAATATGTTCGGAATCAGGAAACCATAGGAGTTCGAAAGGAACTCCGGAAAGAACTTCAAGAACAGATGTCCCGTCGCGATCCATCTAAGGATATAATTTTGTATGTCAAAGAGAAGATGGGGGAAAAAGAAAAACAACCACCATCCCAGAACCCACTGTCATTGGAATGGTCTGGTCCAGCGAAATGAGCAGCATGACCCAGAAATGAGCGGCATGACCCATGACCCAGAAGGAAGAGCCTGTAGCGGAACAAGCCATCAGGCGCTTGAGGCAATACAGCCCTCTACCTGCTGCCTTTCCCGCTCAAGCTCAGTCTGAGCTGCCTCTGTTCTGGAAGATTCAGGAGGATCGCTATGGCAACATTCATTTCATGAATGCCTTCTAGAAAATAGCAGTGATTTTTTATGAAGCTGAAGTCCTGAGTGAGGAGCCCATGTCCAAAAGGGGAGAAGTGTCTTCCTTGAGCAAACAGAAAGTTAGCAGAGTGGCTCCAAAGTATTGAACGAGAACTGGAGGCTGAAGCCGAAGGAGGAGACAGTTTCGGCTGACTACAGTGAACCGTTGCCGACCCAATGTCATGTCTCATGCGGCCCGGCTCTCAAATCTTCCTACCTCCTATATCAAGTACCATGTAAGGGCTTTCATGGCACTTAGTTTAGGGCCATGGGTTTAGTTTCCCAAACCATGCTGTAAGTCGCTACAGGACCTACAGATGTTTTTTTATTGCTGCATTAATTGTTTCAGGTATCCTCTGCCTCCTATAATAATGTAATTTATTTCTACTGTAATAATGTAATTTAAGGCCTCCCACAATGAACAGCTCACTTTATTCCCTGGGTTTTCTATATAAACAGTTTTCAAGATATGATTTGGTTAAAAATAATTTGTTATAAAAATTCTGTTTGCAAATTAAACTATAAAAGTAAAAAAATATTTGTGGTGATCTATAAAGCATGAAGATAGAATATATTTGATGACAACAGCCCAAGGGAACCAGGTAGTGACAAAAGTTTATAACTCAAAGGTATGGGAAGAAATAAAGAGCACTAGAAATGACAAATGCATGGCTTAATATAAAATATTCTACAGGGACGCCTGGGTGGCTCAGTCAGTTATGCATCTGCCTTTGGTTTGGGTCATGATCCCAGGGGCCCGGGATCAAGTCCCGAGACAGGTTCCCTGCTTAGTGGGGAGTCTGTTCTCTCTCTCTCTCTCCATGTGCCTCTCCCCTTGTTTCTGTTCTCTCTCTCTCTCTCTCTCAAATAAATAAATAAATAAAATATTTTTTTTAAAGTTTCTAGAAATACATTTTCTCTTTGTGCATATATGTATATATAAATATATTTTCCCAAACCGTTTCAAAGTAAGTTGCAGTAATCAAAAACTTTCACTCCAGGGACGCCTGGGTGGCTCAGTTGGTTAAGCGGCTGCCTTCGGCTCAGGTCATGATCCCAGCATCCTGGGATCGAGTCCCACATGGGGCTCCTTGCTCGGCAGGGAGCCTGCTTCTCCCTCTGCCTCTGCCTGCCGCTCTGTCTGCCTGTGCTCTCGCTCTCTCTCTCTCTAACTAATAAATAAATAAAATCTTAAAAAAAAATTAAAAACAAAAAACAAAAACAAAAACAAACCTTTCACTCCAAAATAGTTCAGTGTGTATCTCCTAAGAAAAAGGACTTTTTTCGGGGGCGCCTGGGTGGCTCAGTGGGTTAAGCATCTGCCTTAGGCTCAGGTCATGATCCCAGGGTCCTGGGATCGAGCCCCAAGTCGGGCTCTGCTCAGCGGGGAGCCTGCTTCTCCCTGTCCTGGTCTCCCTGCTTCTGCTCACTCTCTTTCTCTCTCTCAAATAAATAAGTAAATAAAATCTTTAAAAAATATATAAAACTTATATTTTAACCACTTGATGCCCATCACAAGTGCCCTCCTTCATCCCCACCAGCTATTTCCCCCATCCCCTCACCCCCACCCCTCTGGTGACCACCAGTGTGTTCTCTCCACTTAAGAGTCTGTTTTTTAGTTTGCCTCTCTCTCATTTTCCCTTTGCTCATATGCAATTTGTCTTTCTCTGACTGACTTATTTCACTTAGCATTATAGTCTCCAGCTCCATCCATATCACTGCAAAAGGCAAGATTTCACTCTCTTTTTTTAAAGACTTTAAGTAATCTCAACACCCAATGTGGGGCTTAGACTCATAACCCCAAGATCAAGAGTCACATGCTGTACTGACTGAGCTAGCCAGGCACCCCTCATTCTTTTTTATGGCTGAATAATATCCAGGATATATCCTTAAAGGAACAACCAATGGATACAGTAAAGTGTAAGAATGCTACTATTTGCATTAAAAAGTAGAAGATTATATATGCATATTCTCTTGAATATCCAGAAAATTCTCAAGAAGGATATGGGTAAAAAAAGAAAAGAAAAGAAGGATATGGGTGATATGGAAAGAGCAAACCAGAGACAGAGGTGCAAAGGAGACCTTTCATTGTCTGTCCTTTTTTCTTCTTGAAGGAGGAAGAGTTGGGGGCAGGATTTGAAACCAGAAGCGCCCTCAGTGAGATAGTCACTTAGCCGAGTGGGTTTCTCACCCACAAACAGTAGAAGAGGAAAGCAAACTAGGGAGTATTTCATGGATTTGCCTGGCATCCTGGTGCAGGGACTAGATCTTCATTGTATCATCATTCTAGTTTTAGTGTATGCACTGCTGAAGTATGCACTATGTACCTTCTTCTAATAACGATTGTGAAATGTATATATTCCTTTAAAAATTAAATAATGAAATTTGGACTCAAAATATGAGTTAAACAGATTAGGCACAACTGAAGAGAGACTTCAAAAACTGAAATTACTAGAATTCAGTACAAAGAGATAAAAAATGTAAAAAAGAGGGACGCCTGGGTGGCTCAGTTGGTTAAGCAGCTGCCTTCGGCTCAGGTCATGATCCCAGCGTCCTGGGATCGAGTCCCACATCGGGCTCCTTGCTTGGCAGGGAGCCTGCTTCTCCCTCTGCCTCTGCCTGTGCTTGTGCTCTCTCTCTCTCTAAAAAAAAAAAAAAAAAAAAATTTTTAAAAAAAAAAAAAAAAGATTAAAAAAAATGTAAAAAAGAATTCAAGGGGCGCCTGGGTGGCTCAGTTATTAAGCATCTGCCTTCAGCTCAGGTCATGGTCCCAGGAACCCAGGATCAAGCCCCGTTGTCGGGCTCCTTGTTCCTCGGGGAGCCTGCTTCTCCCTCTCCCTCTGTCCCTGCCCCATGCTCATGCTCTCTGTCGTTCTCACTCTTGCTTGCTCTTTCTCAAATAAATCAATAAAACCTTTAAAAAAATTTTAAAAATTCAAGAAACACACAAGACAGATTGTGAAATCTAGAATACATGTAATTGGGCCCCCAGAGGAAAACAGGGAATATGGATAGGCAATATTTGAAAAACTCTGAACAATGGAGAGGCAATATTTGAAGATAGAGTAACTGTGAATCCATAAGCCACAAAAAGAATTAAAATCACCCCAGAGTGAATTTAGGAGATGCCAGAAGTAATGATAAACTAGAAAAATACTTAATGTAAGTGAAACTTTAAAAAAATGACTATAAAATAATACCAATGCTTACCCTATGGAATTTAAAAAATCAAGACGGAACTAAAATACTACATGGTATTAGTATTCCCACGTCTTTGCATTATGTTGGGAGAAGAGTAAGGATATTAATAAATTTCAGATACTAAGCTAAGTAGAAGGTAATCACTAGAAGTAGAAAGAGAAGGTCTAACTTGTAAATTAGTAGACATTAAAAGTGAAAATAGGTAAAAAACAAAACTGAAAAGAGGTAGCAAACTCAATTCAGAAGAAAGCAAGGAATGAGATTACATGTAAGGGGCGCCTGGGTGGCTCAGTGGGTTAAAGCCTCTGCCTTCGGCCCGGGTCATGATTTCAGGGTCCTGGGATCTACCCCACATCGGGTTCTCTGCCCGGCAGGGAGTCGGCTTCCTCCTCTCTCTCTGCCCATCTCCTCTGCCTACCTGTGATCTGTATTTGTCAAATAAGTTAAAAAAAAAGAAATTTTGTACAAACAG
>ML095447.1:34125-77418 GCA_003697995.1 Taxidea taxus jeffersonii
AAAAGAGAAAGACTATCAGAATAGATGAAAATTGAAATAACAATACAAAAAACAGCTGTATGTTTTTTATAAGAAACCTATCTAGGGGGTACCTGGGTGGCTCAGGGGGTTAAACCTCTGCCTTCAGCTCAGGTCATGATCTCAGGGTCCTGGGATGAAGCCCCACATCGGGCTCTCTGCTCAGCGGGGACCCTGTTTCTCCCTCTCTCTCTGTCTGCCTCTCTGCCTACTTGTGATCTCTCTCTCTCTCTCTCTCTCTCTCTCTCTTAAATAAATAAATAAATAAATAAAATATTTAAAGGGGCACCTGGGCGGCTCAGTGGGTTAAGACTCTGCCTTCGGCACAGGTCATGATCTCATCGTCCTGGGATGGAGCCCCACATTGGGCTCTCTGCTCAGCAGGGACCCTGTTTCTCCTTCTCTCTGTGTTTGCCTCTCTGCCTACTTGCAATCTCTCTGTCTGTCAAATAAATAAATAAAATCTTAAAAAAAAGAAACCTATCTAAAAGTTAGTCACAGAAAAGATAAAAGGCAAATAATGAGAAAACATGCATCATGCCAATACTAACCAACAGAATGCTTTTTAGTACTTATTAGTAGTATTTAGTACTTAATACAGGCATAGCTATATCAGTATCATAAAACAGACTTTAAGAGAAAAGCATTAGTAGAGAGTCATGACAAATTGATAAAAGTTTCAATTCACTAAGAAAATACAAAATTATAAGAGGTATGTAACTAGGGTGCCTGGGTGGCTCAGCTGGTTAAGCAACTGCCTTCGGCTCAAGTCATGATCCTGCAGTCCCGGGATTGAGTCCCACATCAGGCTCCTTGCTTTATAGGGAGTCTGCTTCTCCTCCTGACCTCTTCCCTGTCATTCTCCCTCTTTCTCTCTCTCAAATAATAGATAAAAAGTTTTTTAAAAAAAGAGGTATATAACTAATGACAATAGCTGTAAATTATACAGAGAAAACCTGACAGAGCACAGGCAGACGGATTGGTAGGCAGAGGCAGAAGGAGAAGCAGGCTCCCTGTCGAGCAAGGAGCCCGATGTGGGACTCAATCCCAGGATGCTGGGATCACGACCTGAGCCGAAGGCAGCTGCTTAACCAACTGAGCTACCCAGGCGTCCGTCTTTGAGACCTTTCTAAAAAGATTTTAAGTACTCTGTACACCGTTTGTGGGGTTTGAACTTACAACCCCAAGGTCAAGAGTCACTTGCTCTACAGAGTGAGCTGGCCAGGCATCCTTTCAGTTGGAGAGTTTTGATCCATTTTCACAGTCCATCATTCTACTGGTCTAGTCATTTTGCTTTCCAGAATCTGCTTATATGCTCTTTCAGTTTCCCCTTTTGGCCACTGTTGACACGTTAGCACATTAAGACGTTTTGTGCACTCAGCATATGCTCGTCTCACCGAGGTTGGCTGAAAGTAATGTGCAAGGGTTGCATCACTAGGGACACTGGGGTGACTTAGCACCACAGGCAGCCTGAGAAATTAACACAATGTGGAATGAGTTTGTGTTCCTTAAACTTGCAGAATTCCTTTACGATATGACGCTAGAGGTGGCAGTGCCGGAGTGATTACACTGATCATCTTTGTTTGGGATGGGGGGGGGGTTTGGGGGTGGAGAGAGGGAGAGAGAGAGGGAGGGAGGCAGCAAGGCAACTCCATCAGAATCAACAGCTTTATAGAAATATGGGAAAAGAGGGCTCTAGGAGCCCATGGCAACAGAGTACGCTGATAGGGCTGGGTGAGAATCACCTTGATGGTGACCGCCGGTGAAAAGCTCCACCACTAGTGGACGGTCAGCTCCACCCGGAAAGACCCGTGTGGCGCGGGGCGATGAATAGGGCCATGGGATCCTTGGAAAAGCAAAGAGCTCGCCTCTACCATCTGTCTTCTCGCTGTGCACGGGAAGCGAGGGATGGAGCCTGGCTGAACCGAGCGGGGCCCTGAATGACTCCCAAGCAACCCCAGGAGCTTAGGCCCGGGTGGGGAGCCCACGACGGGCCGGGGCATGGTCGGGGTCAAGGGCTCCTCCTTCGGCAGCCCCGGGGCCCCAGCTATCTCTACCGGCGGCCAGACCTGAAGGCGAGCGGCCAGCACGCGGGCGGTGCGTTTCCACGGCGGCCCGGCCCCGCGGCACGAGCGCAGCCGCTGGGGGGCCCCGCGGGCGACGTGGCACGCGGTGGCGGGGACGGGGGCGGCAGGCGTCGGGTCCGTGCTGGCGGCCCACACTTACCTTTCCAGGTCCTCACGTTATCTAAGCCGGAGAGAGAGACCCTTCTGGGCGCCGCGGTGCTGTCCGGCCTGGCCGCCCGCGGCCGCTCCGCGAGGTGGCTCGGCTTCGGGGGCCGGGGCGGCGGTGCGCCGGCCGCCAGCTCTGGCTCTGTGGCCTCGCCGGGCAGGGGCCCTTGGTTCTTGTCCCCCCGGGCGGTGGCGTTTGAGGTCGCTGCCGGCGGCGGCGGCGAGCAGCGATCCCTGGCCGGCCCGCCGCCGTCTCTGCTCCGCGGGGGAGGCCGCAGGGAGGGCGCCTTCTGGGAGCCGCTCCCGCCGCGCGACGGGCGGCGCGAGCTACCGGGGGCCGCGGGTCGCGGGCCGTCGCCAAGGACGGCTTCGGACGAAGGCTGTTCCGCCGAGCGCTCCGAGCTCGAGCCGCTGAGGGGAGGAAGCACACACGTGTGAGCGAGCGCAGCCCGGGCTCTGCGAGGCGCCCGCGGGTGTGACGGCGCTCGGTCGCCTCCTCGGCCGCGGCAGGGAGAGGTGACGGCGGCGCCCGGGGCGGCCCGAGGCCCACGAGCGCGGGAGCGTACCTGGAGTGCCGCGGTCTTCCAGTCTCACAGCTGGACAGAGTCAGATAGTCGGGAAGCGCGAGGAACTCCGCGGACTCCCTTCTGCCTTCCTCGGCGGCCTCGGAACCCGCGCTTCGGTCAGCTCGCGGCACGGAGACGCCGGGGCCGCGGCCGCCGGGAAGGCCGCAGCCGGGCGCTGGCTGGAGGGCGGGGGGCCCGCGAGAGCAGCTCTCGGCCGCACCTGCCGGAGAAAGCGTTGCCCGGGTTAGCGGCCAAGGGCGGCCGTGGCACCCACTCGCCTGCGCTCCGGCAGCACCTACGAGGCCAAACAGAAGATGCGGATCACGGCTGCTGTTTGCCGAGATGGAGGCCCATTTCCCCGAGCTATAATGTCGGGGGAAGAAGGCCGGTGTTCCAAGACTGAGGTGTTGAATCAATTAAGAGTGAAAAAAGCGAAGCATTCCTGGCCTCGAAGTCTGCAGTAACGTAGTCTACTCACAGCTTCTTTATGGCTCTTGGCCGTAGCCCCGCGCGACTGTTTATTCACTCAACACACACGCGTGTTCCCCAGAACGTGTGCGCGCATCGCCCATGCGCATGCGCGCAGACGTGCGAGCCTATGCCTGCCTGTGCACGCCCTGTGCGCGCAGCGCTGTTTCAAGTCTGCTCAGACAGACTGGCCTCCCTGGAGTCTACAGGCCGCTGGAGGAGACAGACAAGTGAAACATAAATAAAGAATCCTGGTAATGATGTGTAAGGAAAAGGAAAGAAGGAAATAGGGTGTGATGGCCGGGAAAGCCGCCATTTCTCAAGGAGCATGATACCCAGAACCCGCCCACGAAAAGCCTACTTTTCTCTCCCCTTTGAATCCCGCTGGCACGAGTTTGGGATTCCTGCGTCCCAGTGGTGCAGAACTGCCTGAGTTCAAGTCCACGGTGTGCTGTTTGCTGTTGGAACTATCAGTTTTCTACGACGTGCTGCCAGTTTGCTTCTTTGTAAGGCAGGGATGCTAATAGCACGTAGGCCACAAACTTGGGCTGGGGACAAGATGAGCTCATGCAGGAGACCATTTAGCAGAGCGCCCGGCCAGAGGACGCCCGAGACAGTGACCAGACAGGGCTGCTGGATACAGGACCAAACACTTCATGGGAAAATCCACAAGAAAGGGCCTGGGTGTAGTTCTCAGATGAAGAGGACTCTGCTCTCACATCCTCCTAAGAACTGAGGCAGGGGGACTACAGGAAATGATAAAGGTCCTAGGGGGTGGTTTCTGGCTTCTTCCAAATTCCTGCCAGACCTGTCTGTTTTCTGCCAGGTTCTGACTCATTCCTGTTCTTCTTTGAATACTGGGAAATACGTGGAGTGTCTATGTTTTATGATAACTCTTCTATGAGGCAACCAGAGGGGACACACACCGTGGCCCATGGACACAGAAGTGTTTGGCTGAAGATGAGGACTAGGATGGCTGGGAAGGAGCCAAAAGCCTGGAAGAGCTGGTCAGGGACGCTCGCCTTGTTTGCACCAAGTTGGACTCTGGCCAGGAAGGACTCACTGTGGCTTCACAAGGAACTTTCAACCTTTGTAGCAAGAATAAAGGGCCATCGCATCATTTCCTTTTATTCCAGTACTCTGGAAGCTCAGTGATGGGACTGAAGTTTCCCAGGAAACACGCTGCAGCGCCACCTAGTGTTCGATGTCTTTCCGGGGCCGGTGAGAGGCGCGACTGCAGTTTAGAATTGATGCGAAAGGAGATCAGATTCAAGATCGCACAGGTAAGCGAAGTGCGATCTTGAATCTGATCTCCTTTATAGGACACAGGAGTATATGTGGATGCAAGAGATCAAGAGTGAGAGTGAGCAAGAGCAAGAGAAAGCAAGCAAAGGGGAGAGGAAGAGAACAGGAGAAAGAGCCCACAGCAACCTCAGAGCTAATTTGCTTTGCACAAACCTCAAGCTGATGGGAGATAGGAGATATGAGAGTTCTGGCTTTCTACCGCCCACTGCTGAACAACCCAATCGACAACAGAAAAACTGGGGTTCCATGAATTACTGAAAAACGCTGATATTTCATATTTCCAGGAAATCAGCAGCAGCCACGTTCTACCTTTACTGCACCTCTCCTGTGGCACATTCGGGCCGAGACCTCAAGCCAGGTAAACGTGCCACCCAAACACGCCACCCAAACGTGCTGCACGACAGATGCGGTAAAGGCAAAATGTGGCTGAGGATGTCCTGGAGCCTGTCCAAACACACTGGAAGCCGCGGCAGCCGGCCTCGCTGCTGGCCCCCACCCCCCACCCCCACCCCCGCACCCCTCCCCCTCTCACCTGCACCCTCCTCCAGCTGGCCCAGGTTGCAGACCTGACTGATGCTGTACACCCACACCAGCATCTCCACCTCGGTCTTGGCCACCAGATAAAAGGTACGCGAAGTCGTCTTGACGATGAACACGAAATTGTTCTGAAACTCCTTGCGCAGGAAGCCAGGGCCCGCGTGCCTCCAGACGGCGCACTCGCTCAGGTCGATGGCTCGGATGGGCTTGCTCGCGTGCTTGCTGCGGTAGTACTCCAGCACGTCGGGGCTGCCGCTCATGCGGCCCCGCCGGAGCACGAACCAGCGCCGGCGCCAGGCCTGCGGAGAGGCGAGGTGACAGGGACTTACCGTCCTGACCAGGGTGGCCGACAACTCACCGGGTCACTGCAGTGAAGTCAGGCCAAGACCACCGGCCTCGGCTGGAACGACCAGGCACCGCCTTCAAAGCCGGCTCAAGCCAGTGGCGGCAATGATGGCCCTTCAGCAGCCACGCGGCACAGGGACGTGACAGAAATGGACACACGCTTGGGCTAAAACCCCCAGTGACCGGTGTGGAGACAGCTGGCTTACCACCCTCCGTCTCGGTCCAAAAGCCAAGATCAGACACTCAAATCAGACACAACTGAGGACTGCCCACCACGGCCAGAACCCTCTAGCACATTATCTCAGCTCTCCACCACTGGCCAGCAAGAGAAGACTCACACACGTGTGACAGAATTAGCGCCATCTGAAGTGGACGGCTGTCTTGCTGTCAAGCCCCACGTGCTTCACAATAACCCATGTAGTCTCACTTGGGAGAAGTCACTATTTTGATGGCCGTTTTCCGTATGAGAACATTGAGGTTTGGAAAAGTGAACTGAGGTTAATCCCTAAGCAAGGGATGTGAACTCAAGTGAGCATGGAAGGACCAGTAGCGAGTGTGAAGTGAAAAAAGGAGAGCGGGCTGCGAGGCCAACCCTTCCCGAGCGTCTCACTACAGACTGGAGCAACACCGCTAGGCCAAACGGTTGGCTTTTTTTTAATAGAACGAAACAAGCACTACAAGGGGCACAGGAAGAGGGAGAGAGAATTTTAAACAGATCACATGCTGAGCACAGAGCCTGACTCAGGGCTCAGTCCCCCCCCCCGAAATAACGACCGACCCAAAACCAAGTCACTCAACCAACCGAGTCACCTAGGCGTCCCCAAGGTATGTTTTCTGGAAGATTTTACTTATTTCTTTATTTCTCAGAGAGGAACAGCACACACAAGCAGGGGTAGAGGCAGAGGAAGAGGGAGAAGCAGGCTCCCCTCTGAGCGGGGAGCCTGATACAAGACTCGATCCCAGGCCCCGAGGACCATGACCTGAGCCGAACGCAGACACTTAACCAACTGAGCCACCCAGGCACTGGAGGATTTTTTTTAGATGGAAAACACTTAAGCATTCACCTCCTAAATCAGTGTTTCCTGATCAGGGATTGGGACGCCCCAGGGGGCGTCTGAAAAGAGGTGTGTTTTGCGCATCCTGAAGGCCAAGGGTAGAGGGGGCAACTGTCGGGCCCTGCGGAGACGCTGTAACAGGTAAAGGGAACTTGCCTCTGAGCCACAGGGATCTCAGAAAGAGCCAAGCGCCGAGGTAAAATGATCAGGGAAACCTTAGTCCATGCTCAGAGAAGAGAATGATGTTCCAAAGAAACCAGCACCGAGACATGGCTCCGCAGACACCCACGTCCCCCCACCTAGACCTAGAAAGAGCTCCGTCCTGGGGTATGAAGCCTAGGAAAAGAAGTTAATTTGCAATTGACCGTGGCCCCGCCGTTGTAGGGAGTCCTGGGTATCTGTAAACTTCCCACCATCTCCTGGAGAAGACCTTCCTCAGGTTCCCCATTTCCCCACACTAGACCCCTCACTCTCTGCTGGGGAGAGCGGGGCTCGCACAAGGGTAAGGGGCTGCCGGGCCGACGGGCTCCTCTCCGCGGGAGCTGCTCACCGTTGCAGCTGTCAAGGGCAAGTGCAGAGAGGTACAGAGAGGTACAGCCTGTGCGACAGCAGGAAGCGGGGCCTCTGCCCGGGGGCACGACGGCCACTGGGACAGGAAGTCTTTCCATCCCGAGCTTCATGTGTGCCTGATGCATTGAAAAGCCACCGACCAAGAGGCTGGGGGGGGAGCCCCGTCTGGAGTGTTCGCGACTCCCCCCCCCCCCCCGGGGGAACACCTGCTGCGACGCAGCAGAGAACCTGCTCAGGCCCTGAGAGGCGGAAGGCCACTCATCACAACGGCCGACCGTTACACCTCAGACTAGAAAACCCTTCTGAGGCTGTGGCGAGGGGCAGCCACGAGAAGGCAAAGGTGCCACTTCACGCTGGGTTGGGACGAGGAGGGGAAACGGTGCCTGGCAGGTGAGCCCCAGCCGGCTCTGCCTTTACAGACGCTGTGAAGATCTGAGGACAGGTCGGGCCACTCGGAAGAGGGACAAAGCATGTGTTTAAGTCCTTGTTTTTACGACAAGAGAAAGAACAGCAGGTTTGTGTGCCCATGATCCAGGAGGGACAGAGGGACTGAGTCCATAAATTCTCGTCGCAAACACATGGCCTGGGGTGGGAAGAGAAGGAGCTCAGGTGTCGCTGCGGGCTTTAGGACGTGGGGGGATGGGAACCGGGCAAACAGGGATCCGAAACCTAATCCCTGGGTCCGCTGAGGCGGTGCAGGCCCAGGGAAGGGTCCAGAGGATGAGGGAACACCCAGTGCGCCTGCTAAGGAAAGCCTTCACGGGGACTCTGGGTGCCCCAAACTTTCCAAAGGCGACTTCGATCGGGAACCGTGAAGAGGAACTCTGTCGTACTTCCCAAAAATGACTGTAAAAGAGGAACTCAAACTGAGTGCGGAACCGAGTTTCAACTTAACTGCTCTTAGTTCTACGGGAACAGCTTTCTCTTCCTTTGAGAGCAGTTCGCGGGGGGAAGAAGTGACCAAGAGTCACCAGGCATCCTGGAAGACGATGAAGACAGAGAAGCAGGGTGAGCCGGTCCCTAGAAGAGCCTGCTGCGCGGCCGGGATGGCGAAGGGGTAGAAATAGGAAACGGGAAGATTTCAACCCAGCGCCGAGGCGGCCCGCAGAGGAGAAAGACACGGACGTGTCTGCGGTCACTCGTTGGTTCAGCAGCCGTCTCCTGATGGCCTCCTACTGCTCCGACACCACGGGGACCGCGGGGAGCCAGGCGCGCAGGGCACAGGCGCCCGCCCAGCCAGCGCAAAGGCTCTGGGGGGGAGGGCTCCCGCCACAGCTGCCTTGTGCCTTTTGTGTAATGCAAGTGTCCCAGTCGGGCTTTGCGCCCCCCACACACCCACTTCAAAGACACAGCGCTGCCCCACCGAGGCACCTCTGTTCCAGAGACCCTGGTGGACTTCGGTAAGTGACCATTCGGGCCGCTTGTTTCTTCTCTTCCCACACTCGTGCTGCAAACTCACCAACAATGAGCCCAGGAAACCCTATGCCCCACCCTCAGCCCTAATAAAAGCAGAACCCCAGCCCCCGTGAGCACTCTTCTACCTACAGCCTTGCTGTATGGCCGCAGGTGTTCTGGGTCATTTCCAGGTCTCGTAAGTAATACACTTGCATTTCTTCAAAATCTCCTGATTGTTGTTACTAAAGGGCTCCTTGCCGTCACAGTGAGAACCACAAGGGCCGGTCCAGCCACGGCAATGGGCACTGAGCGGCTGGGACTGGCCCAACGGGCACCAGGATTGAAGAGGCCTAAACTGTACGAGGGCTGGCAGTTCCGCAGGCCCGGGCAGCAGGAGTGGAAGCAGAAGGAAAAACGGCAGGCACCCAGTAACTTCCAGAGGAGGCAGCACAACTCACCAGCAGGCCCTCCCACAGGGTTTCATTTTTTAATTGTGTATTTATTTTAAAGATCGTATTTATTTGAGAGCAAGAACGTGCACGTGTAAGTTGGGGGAGCGGCAGAGGAAGAAGAGGGACCAGAAGATGCCCTGCTAAGCAGGGAGCCCTTCTGCAAGTGGGAGACATGTGACAAAGACCCCTGAAGGCAGCTGGCCAGCACCAAAGTGAAGCTCTTTGCAATGAAATAGAGCAGGGATGCCTAGCTGGCTCAGTCTTGATTTCGGCGTTCTCAGTTCGAGCCCCATGTTCAGTGTAGGGGTGTAGAGATTACTTAAAAATAATAAATTTTTAAAAAAGATACAGGGGTGCCTGGGTGGCTCAGTGAATTAAAGCCTCTGCCTTCAGCTCAGGTCATGATCTCAGGGTCCTGGGATCGAGCCCTGCATCAGGCTCTCTGCTCAGCAGGGAGCCTGCTTCCTCCCGTCTCTCTCTGTCTGCCTCTCTTTCTACTTGTGATCTGTCAAACAAATAAATAAAACCTTTAAAAAAAAAAGATACAATGAAACAGGACCACAAGGAAGTTATCAGATCTGATCAGAGTCATGTCTGAGCCATGTCGGAGCCAACTTAAAAGCAGCTCCCACTGGCCAAATATGGAACAATTTGAACTTTAATAAATATACTAATTAGTGTGGCTGGAAACCCATCAGCTATGTTTAAATCCACGTGTCCATCATGATATTAAAGAGAAGAAAAAGGGGTGCCTGGGCGGCTCAGTGGGTTAAAGCCTCTGCCTTCAGCTCGGGTCATGATCCCAGGGTCCTGGGATGGAGCCCGGCATCAGGCTCCCTGCTCGGCGGGGAGCCTGCTTCACCCTCTGTCTGCTGCTCCCCCTGCTTGTGCTCTCTCTCTCTGACAAATAAATAAAATGTTTTTTAAAAATAAAGATTTTATTTATTTGAGGGAGAGCAAGTGAGCATGAGCGGCGAGAAGGGCAGAGGAGAGGGAGAAGCAGGCTCCCCTCTAAGCAGGAAGCCCAATGCAGGGCTCCATCCCAGAACTCTGGGACCATGACCAGAGCCGAAGGCAGATGCTTAACACTTAACCAACTGAGTCCCCCAGGTGCCCCGATAAAAAGGATTTGAAAACAATTCCTCTGGAGGTCATGTTCACGGATCCATTGGATAAACAGTTACTAAGTGCCTACCACATGCCGGGACCTGTGCACAAAGGGAAGGTTTGTCAGAGAATTTCTAGACCCACAGAGGACGAGAGGCCCGAGCGCTGCTGTCTCTTCCCACTTGGGAGCTGGTGATGCTTGAAAGCGCAGGATGGCCGGCTTCCGGGCTGCACGGGTCTCCACCTTCTCTCCCCTCAGACCTCCTCTGCACAGAGGACAGACTGTAGAAATGCGGAGGGGCTGGATTGAAAGTCAGGACCTGCATTTGAATTCTGATTCGACTTCTGACTTTCTGGGTGACCTTGAGCAGTTAGCTCGACTGCTGGGAAGCTCAGCATCTGCCCATGGAAATGCTGTGCCCTGGCCTGCCTCCCATCCGCTGTCACCACAGGGAAGCAATGAGAAACGGACAGGGAAACATCATCCATCTGAAAGTAACTTATAAGAAAAAAAGAAAGAAAGAAACTTATCAAATGAGGATGGGCCTGGTTTTCACCAGGGCACAAGGCACTGCTTGCCCTGGGGAAACTGCTTCACCCCTTCTGGAACCCATAACCCTCGCCGTGCACTAATGGGCTGTGAGGGTAATCAGAGATCTGTTTCCCATCAGCCTTTCCTGCCACAGCCACCAAGCTGACTCATTACCTCCGCACCAGTATCATCTCTAACAACAGAAACCTGCAACATCCTGTAACCTTGTGGAAAAGTGTTTGTGCTACCACGGAGCTCCTACAGGAAGGCATGTCTAGATCACAGGTCTCTGCATTTTTATGGAATCAGTAGCAGAATAACCGAATCTCGTCCTTCTAAGAGTAGAAGCTGTGTGCTGTTCTCCTCTTAAACCAACCTAACTTGCTGCCTTCATAATTTACTTGCTGCCTTCATAATTTACAAACACCTCCTGGTTTGTACCAACGTACAAGTGAGACTCGAATCTGAACTTCTCGGTGATAGGCTGAACTGTGTCGCCCCGCCCCCGGTTCATACGGACGCATACATAGAAGGCATGTGTCATGAAGACGCGGAAGGAGGAGATGACTAACAAGGCAAGGAGAGAGGCCTCGGAGAGATCCGTCTCAGCTCTCAGAACGAACCAACCCTGCCGACATCTGGGCCTCAGACTTCTAGCTTTTTTTTGTTAAGATTTTATTTATTTGACAGAGACAGACACGGCGAGAGACGGAACACAAGCACGGGGAGTGGGACAGGGACAAGCAGGCTTCCTGCCGAGCAGGGAACCCGACGCGGGGCTCGATTCCAGGACCCTAGGATCATGACCCCAGGCGAAGGCAGAGGCCTAACAACTGAGCCACCCAGGCGCCCCCTCAGACTTCTGGCTTCTGAAACCGTTGGTGTACCTAGCACTGGACACCACAAAACCAACTAGAAAACTAGACCAAGTATATGCACCAACTGCTTTTAGTAAACTGGATGACAGCGCAGGACCACGACCTGGATGAGAAGAGAAGCAAAAGAGGTCAGTCCAAGGAGCGCCCTGGCTTTCAGCCCGTGGGCACATTTCTAGTCTACACTGCAGGCAGGGGGTCCCACGCAGGGGGTAGCAGCCCTGCACAGCAGCCTTGCAGAGCTGGAAAGACAGAGATCACAACCCCAGATGGCTGAGGAGACTGAACTTCATCGGCGGCGGGGGGAGTAGCAGAGAGGGAGCAGGGTAAGGAAGGAGTTGCAGAGATCCGCACAGGAATTCCCCGCAAGACTAAGACTCCGGCGGAACCTAGCAAGCACATGTGGGATCAGCTCTGGGAGCTGAATCCGGTAACAGCTACCGGAGACACAGACTGAACCACCTGCAGGGCGCGCACAGCGCTGGGACGCCTCGGCAGCTCTGATCAGCTACAGAGGAAAAGCCAGAGACATTCGGTAAAAACTCTAGAAAGGACACAGCTTAGAGTTAGAAAGAGGCCAAACTGGCCCTGGAGCATAACTACTCTAGACTTGCCCTAAGAAAGCTTAAAAATAAGCCTTGGAGGGGGCGGTGCTGGGTGGCTCAGGTCATGATCCCAGGGTCTTGCGATCAAGCCCCGTGTTGGGCTCTGCCCTCAGCAGGGAGTCTGCTTCTCCTTCTGCCCTTCCCATGCTCTCTCATCAATCAATCAATCAATCAATCTTTAAAAAACAAAACAAAGAAGCAGCAGCAGCCTTGGAACGATCAAGCCGATCTTGCAGTTACTGAATCGCCTGCCAAAAGAAAGTTCAACACTTTGTAAAGGAAGGCAACAAAATCCAGATACTCCACACTATAACATTTACAGTGTAAATAATCACCCCAAACTACTAAAAACTGGAAGGAGCCCGGAAAATATGGGGCTCGTCATCAGGAAAAAGATCATTTAATGCACAGAGGCCGAAAAACCACAGAGATGACAGAATAAGCAGACAAGAATTTATAAGTTATGTCTGTTTGAGATTTAAAGGAAAACATGTAGATAATGAGAGGTGAAATTGGCAAGAACCAAATGGAACTTCTGTGGAGGTAAGAAACGGAGTCTCCTGAGTGACCAGTGAATGTGAATGAAACACAGAGCCGCAAGAAAAATGAACAGAAACACCCAGGGAGCTGCTGAAAATGCACTTTCCTGGACCTCCCCTCCAGAGAGCCTAAGTCAGCAGCCCTTTCTAGAGGTAAGTGGCCAGAATCAGAAGAAAGGAGGAAGTCAAGAGACACAGTAGACACAAAACCTCCCCTGAAGGGGAAGGGCAGTCTGGATAGCAGCGTTTGGTCTGGAGCCTCAGGCCAGACAGAAATCCAAGGCAGCTTCACAAAAAGTCTCCAAACGATCTGCTTGTAGCTCAGAGCACTGTGAAGACAAGCACAATAATACATCTGTCTCTGAACCACAGTCTCAAGGTGACCATTTGAGCAGAGAGTTCCTCATGTTTTATGGTTTATGAGCCCCTTAGAGACATGATGAGATGCATGGACCTTCTCTCATCAGAAACGTGCATGTGCCCGCTCTGTGCTCTCTCTCTCTCTCTCCCTCTCCCCCACACCCCCCTACACTGTCCCTTCTGGACTGCCTTCCCTTATCGAACTACACAACACTCTCCTTAAGTGGCCTCTTGGACTTTCATACCTGTTGAATACTATGTATTTGATGATGACTCACAAAAGTATGCTTCCAACCTGGATTTTTCCCGGGAACTTCGGACCCCTGTAAGCAACAGTCAGATATTCCCACTTACAGATCTGTCTCTTAACCCTAACGTGCCCAGACTACGCTCGCAATTTCATGGCTCTTCAATCCGTTCCTCTTCCGGCCTCCCAGCCTCTCAGGAAACGCTACCACCGCCCACCCATCTTCTAAATCCAAACCTTGCCCTGATCTTTGCCCTGATCCAAAGCCCTAACAAGTCCTGTGACCTCTGCTTTCAAAACATTCCAGATCAACCCACTTCTCTGTCCGCAGCCCCTACAACCGCCCTGGTCCGAGTCATCCCACACCCACTCTCAACACCCGCAATAAATTCGTTCTCGACAGAGAAGTCAGTGACCTCTAAGTAACCTAAATCAGATCATGTTGTTCCACTGATTAGCCCCTTCTGGAGGTTTCCTGATGCTTTAACAGTAAAATCCAAACTCTAACATGGCCTAGGAAATCCCATATGAACTGGGTTTTCTTGATGTTCCTGTCACTGAGGCTTCAACTTCATCGTCATGTCCTCAGAGACCTTCTCTGGTCATCTAAATTCAAGGGGCCAGCCACACACCTTCCCCACCACATCGCCCTAGCTTAATTCCCTCTAGGCCATTGCCAATACCTGGCATTTTTCTTGTCGTTTGAGATTTGCTCTCTGTTCCCCCGCCCCACCCCGTGCCCCACTGCCCGCAGCCGAGGCCTTGTGTGTGGGCCACGGCTTTACTCTGTGGGCTGGTAGTTCTTGAGTGAATGGATTCCATACAATTTCATGGTATCACAGACCGAGGTTCAAAATACTACTCCTGAGAAACAAGACTAGCTCTATGGGTTCATAACAAACCCAATCACCAGGACTGTGCCAAGTACCGGGGATGTGATGGACAACAAGGTAGACGTGATCTCTGAGCCGGACCTCAGGCAGTCAGGCAAGGCTTGGTACTGGACCTTTATTTGTTTTTTTTTTATTTTTTTTTATTTGACAGACAGAGATCACAAGTAGGCAGAGAGGGGGCGGGAAGCAGGCTCCCCGCCAAGCAGAGAGCACGACGTGGGGCTCGATCCCAGGGCTCTGGGATCAAGACCTGAGTCGAAGGCAGAGGCTTTAACCCACTGAGCCACCCAGGCGCCCCTATTTGTTTTTTTCAAATATTTTATTTATTTATTTGACTGAGAGAGAGCCCATCAGCAGGGAGAGTGGCAGGCAGCAGGAGAGGGGGAAGGAGACTCCCCGAGGAGCAGGGAGCCCCACGTGGGCCTCGATCCCAAGATCCCAGGATTATGATCTGAGCCGGAGGCAGATGCTCCACCAACCGAACCCCTGAGGCGCCCTAGTCCCGGGCTTTCAAATCAACCAGGATCAAAGTGGGGTGTGGGAAGGATCAGCTAAGCCACGTACGATGAGCTTTTATCGGGTACTAAGATAATCAAAGTTGAACTTGGAGCACTTTATCCGTGCACTCAATCGCACTTGCACAGTGACATATACCTGGCTGGGTTCGAGCAAGTTTGGGCTCCAGAATTCACTCTAGTAAGACTGAAGTGGCCCGTCTGGATTGTGTCCATTGTCCAGAGACACCGAAATGATCTGAGAAATATCCTGAAAGTCTCTGAGGCTGTGAAGAGACACCTCGGGGTTAAACTGCTTCTCTGGCCAGGGATTACTGTCCTTCGTTCCAGCGGAGTTGGCCCCCCGCCCCCTCTGCAGCGGTGAAATCCCAAAGCTATGAAATCATTTCCTCCGGGTCCGCGAGCCACCTTCGCAGCCAGGCGCTCCCACTCGGCCGAAGGCGCAGGGCCCACGAGCAGCTGCAGCGGGCGCTCGGGCTGTGACCCTTCGGCCTCGCTGACCTCTCGGCCACGGCAGCTTCGGACTTAACCCGTTCGAGGGCCCGTGTGGGCCTCTGGGCTCGCTCTGTCCTGGCGCAGAGCTGCCAGGGCGGCAGAGGGGGCGGCTGCGATTCCCGCCGCTCCGAGCGCTTCCGCTGCTGTCCCCATCGCCGCGGCCACAGGGGACGCCTCCGCTCCGATCCTGCCCGTATGCCCGGGGACGGCAAGAACGTCACCTGCCGGGTCCCCAAAGTGTCTCCAGCGGCTTTCACGGTTTTGGCACGTGCCACAGCCGCCACGTGTGCTTGGGGACTGAGCGACAGGCTGGCACGCTGTGGCTGCGAGGCGTTGATGGGAAGGACCGTCGTGCTGAACAGCCGCGGGCGACACGTGATGCACCCACGTCAGTGGCTGCTCGTGCAAGAAAGTGACACTAAAGGAATGAGAGAAGGCCGCCAGCCGCTTGGGGATCTAGTTAAACAAGTTACAGACAGAGCCTCCATCCGCAAGAAGCCAGGAAGGCACAGCAGAGGAATCTCCAAGGGCGGGGCAAACAGAAGGCGCCAACGAGATGCTTGACTTCAGCCCAAGCACAGGGACACGCGCATTAAACACGGAAGGACTCGACGTTCACTGGCTGGGCTGTGCGAAGAGCGGGTCCGCCGTGTGATGCCCGCCGAGCCCTCGTGGGCCAAGTGCTGCGACAGAAGGCGCCGCGCGGACAGAGGACAGCCTAGATGGGCTATGAGGGCTCCAAGTGGAGCCAGCGGCCCTGGCTCACTACTGTCGAGGGCCAACGGGCCTTCTCTGGCGGCGTCTCTGTCTGTCATCTGTGAGCCCTTTCAGCAAAGACTGTGTTAGCCCACAGAACTGTCAAAACCATTTCCCCTGATTTAGCTCGGTCCCCCAAAGTGGAATATCTCTGTCCCTTTACATGCATTCTTCTCGAGTCCAGGAGACACAGAGGAAGAAAGGAAAAGAGAAATAAGACTTGCCCTTGTCCGATTTACTGACTTTTCATTTCCTCTTAAAACCTTCCTCATCACTGTTCCTCTACAAGCAGGTTTCCCCCATCAGGTCTTTCTTGCTATTAAAGGAGACTTAGCGAATGCTAGTTAGTGTTTAGAAAACCCAACAACTCAGTCACCGCTTGCCGTTTGTAAGGCCCCCAGGAATCTTGGACGTGCTCCCAGAACACGAGATGAAGGGGAGCATTTGGTAATGACTTGGAGCTCCCATTCTCTTCCCAGTGGTTTCGCCATGAAAACGCTCAGGAAGTTTGGGGTGTGTTTATGGGTTGCAAAAGGTGAAAATCATCAAAGAAACAGAATTCTGGATAATGTTCTACTTTCTCTCCGCCTTCTACTTCCTTGCCAAGGGGGGCTGCAAAAGCCATGGGCCCCAAGGGCAGCAGGTCGGGAATTTCCAGGAGCACATTATACTGCTCCTCTTTGTCCTGGCTCAGTGCCACCAGCCCTGGGATTACTGGTGACCCTTCAGCCTGATGGCCTGTAACCTTCTGTTCGCTGCCAGATAGAGCTAGGACTTGTCCCAGGCATGGAATAACTTCCTGTGATTGTCCTGGAGATGGCCTGACCCACAGGATCAGCTTCCATGGTTGTCAACAGACGCAGAAAAGTCCCGTATCTCTGCACTGTGGTGGGCCTTGGAAGGAGGAATCCCGAGGAGGAATGTTCAGGAGAGATAAGTGTGCCACGCTACATGACATGGACTTGACCTTCCTCATGCATTGTCAGTCCAAGCACCACTGAGTGTCCTGCCTAGTTTCTCATTAATTTTTACATGGCAGATTCTCAGCGGTCATCAAGACCAGCTAATCAACTTTGCAGGTGTGTGAACCTGGGAGGGTCACCAGTCCATAAGGTATCAGGCTCAGGATGCAGAACGATGGGTGGGAACAATGGGCCCAAACCAACTCAGGAATAAACAGCTATTTGAAATTAGTAATTAGTTTCTGTGATAGATTAAGAGGCTGAGGTAGAACCGAAGCACAAAGGATGCGATCAAGTCTGAAGGAACATTTGAGGTGACAACTGAGCTGGCTGGTGGGGAAGGCTTTTAAGGCATGAACGGAGGAGAATAAACTTTTAAAAATCATCCTCATCCCGAAGTGCTGGGTACAGATGATGGTGATGATTACACAACACCGTGAATGTATTTATATATTTTTTAAGAATTATGTACTTACTTTAGAGAAAGAGACAGCAAGCACAAGAACAGGGGGAGGGGCAGGGGGAGAGGGAGAGAGACAATCTGCAAGCAGACTCCCTGCTGAACATGAAGCCTGACTCGGGGCTCAATCTCTCCACTGTGAGATCGCAACTTACGCAGAAATCAAGAGTCCCACGCTGAACCAACTGAGCCACCCACGCACCCCAGTAATGTCTTAAATGCCACTGAACTTTATACTTACAGATGATTAAAATAAGCAATATCACATTGTGTATATTTTACTACAATTTAAAAAATGATAAAACAGTACTTTTACGTCCATGGCTGTGTGTCCTCTAGGGACATTCCCCACTGCTCATGGTGAGTGCACAGCTACGAGGGCTCCTGGGACTGTCTCCAAAGGAGCCCACTAACAATGAGAGGACATCAGTACCAGAGCAAGACAAAGACCTTAAGTCAGACAGATTTCGCCCAATATACAGCAGTAATAATAGTTCACACAGATGTCCCAGGAACCATACTAAGTGCTTTGGATGGACTGGATTAAATCATTCAACCTTCACTTGGACGCTGTGAGGTACACATTCTCCATACATATGGGGAAACTGAGGAGCATGAGCTAACACGTGGCAGAAGTGGGCTTTGACCAGACCATCTACCTCAGGAGCCCGGGTCTCAGCAGTGTGCTCCACTGAGACCAGGAGCTGCTCTCCACGACTGCAGCATGAGGTCAAAGAGCTTAGGACACCCCGAGAGTGAGTCACGAAGAAGGGAGGCGCGTACTCACGGAGCAGACTGGCCTGCATAAGGATGGCCTGCAAAGGCGTGAGGTGCTCCCCGAAGATGAGAGCAGGGAGGAGAGCCGGGATGGGGGTTGTGGGAGAGTGTGCATTTGGCTTACAGAGTCTAGGAGAGGAGAAAGTCCAGGACCGTTTTATAAAAATGAGCTCAGTCTACCAAGAGATTTTCTTGTTTTCCTCCAATACAGGAATTTGGAAAGCATCTGGAAGACCTGGTCTCTTGGGTTATTAGATGTAAGATATCTGATGTTTAATGCTGAGAAGAATCTTTTTTTAAGGATTTTATTTATTTATTTGAGAGGGGAGGTCAGAGGGAGAAGCAGACTCCCCATGGAGCTGGGAGCCTGATATGGGACTGGATCTCAGGACTCCGGGACCGTGACCTGAGCTGAAGGCAGTCGCTCAACCAACTGAGCCACCCCGGTGCCGCGAGAATAATCTTTTTCAAATGCCACAGCAGTGTGTGCGCCTAGAGGGAGCTCTGTGAGCCCCGCCGCATATACTGCTGAGTCTGTTTCACGGCACACGGTGTCAAATTCAGTTCTGCCCGGACCGAAGACTCACATTTAGAAGGAAATTCGAGGGGCAACTGGGGGGCTCAGTCGGTGAAGCGGCTGCCTTCGGCTCAGGTCATGATCCCGGGGTCCTGGGATCGAGCCCCGCATCGGGCTCTCTGCATGGCAGGGAGCCTGCTTCTCCCTCCGCCTGCCTGTCTCTCTCTTTCTGACAAATAAATAAAAAAATAAAGAGGAAACACGAACGGTATTGAAAACATAGAGGCGGACATTTGCCTAACCCTGGCAGCTGGAAAGGCTTCCCAAGCACGCGGCAGACCGAGCCGTGCCTGAATTCCCAGAAACCAGCGACGCCCGTGCTGGGCACGCGTGTGTCTCGCGCGCGCCTGGGCTGTAGGCAGGTGGAAGGGGAGGAGAGCGAGGAGAGCGAGGAGAGCGAGGAGAGCGAGCAGGAGGAGGAGGGAGCCGTCCTCAAGGGGTCCCGCTTGGACGGCGGCAGCACCCAGCCGTCAGCCACAGCTCTCCTGACAAGACGGAGCTCTCTTCCGACCGGAGGGAGCGGCCCCCACGGCCTGCCGGCCTCTGGCCAGCGCCCACTGCGAGTCAACAGCGGCTGCTCCGCCCAGGGGCCCGCAGGGTGCCCGGGTGTGCCCCAGCCCCCGCCGGCGCGGGGAAGCTAAGACCCCAGAGGGGCCGGCCCCAGACCTACCGTGGAGAGAACGTGCTGAGTGTGCTCGAGGGGGTCCTCGGTGCCGGCGGGTCATCGTGGCACTCCCCCCGCCTCAGCCTACCCATCTCCCCGCGCCGTAGGCCCACCATCCTCCCATCACTGTCCTGCTGCCCTTGGACTTCTGAGGGTCCGGAATGCACCGAGTTGAGGACTTTTCACTGGAATCTTTGAGAAATCACTTTCCTATTGCGTCAAAACCGTGACCTCCAAAGGGAGTGAGGAGAGGTACTAGTGACCTAGGGTCTTGCCAGGACTTGGCTGGATCTTCCGTTTCTATTTTGGGTTCTTTTCATTCTCTTCAATGAGCTTCACGCGCAAACACGGACTCAGAAATATGTTCCTTCTCTCTGCCAGCTTTCTCAGAAACCTCTTTTAAGGCGGTGGCAGTTGCACAGACCAAAGCAAACGAGTATCTGGTTGTTTAAATTTGGGTAATGAGGTTGGCTGTTATTTCTTATGTGTCATGTCTGTCTGTGGAGCTCCTTCCATAAACAGCTCTTCATATACTTTGCCCATTTTTCTACCGGGATGCTGATCTTTTGCTAAGGATTGAAAGGGTTACTAATGGAGGTAAACGATAGGAACTCTTGGCTTGCCACACAGGATCCAAAAATGTTTCACCATTTGTCATTTGCCTTGGAAGTTTATATTGTTTTTGAAGTGCCTGGCAACATTGAGGCGATGAACGGACTGGATGGATAGATGAATAAACGCAAGCTTTGTCTCAAGATCACACTGACATTCTACAACCTTCTCGACTAGAAATTTTGTCATTTTCTTACGTTTAAATACAACGCGTCTGCAGTTAGTTTCTCGTATATGTGGTACATGGGACTGAGCTGTAATTTTCTTTCTTTCTACTGGACTCTCCTGACCTAACTTGGCGTCAAGGTTATGGAAGAAGTTTATGGCTTCTTCTGTGCCCAGCTGGTTGAAACCGCACGCGGGTGGCCTGTGCCCTCAAGTTGGAGAGAACTCAAACACACAAACTGCCTGAGTCAGGCGTCTGTCTCGGACGCAGATACCTGACAACCCATTTCACCCTTTCAGAGCCACGGTACGGACCAGGATAACCCTGCAGGCTCCCAGATTTCAGCAAGGCAGCGTCAGAATTCTCCCTCGGGCTGAGGGTTTGGGTGGGGCTGCACCACCACTTCACCTTCAGTCTCATTTCTAATGACACGGTTCTCACGGCCAAGACCCCAAACCACCGGTTTCTTGCCAGCACCGAGAGCCACAGTGTTAACAGACTCGCTTCTTGTGAAAAAGGACCTGGTGAAGATGGACCGAAACAACCGGGAGGGGCCACAAAGCAGCCGGCTGGGGGACCCAGGCGGCATGTCGCTGCTGCCGCCCTTTAGTGAGCAGCGGCAAGGGATTCTTCTCTATGGGAAGCAAGGAAAAATTCTAACCTGTAAACAAGGCAAACCAAGTGGAGTTCCCAGGACAGAAGTCTGCAGCGAAAGGCTTTGCTAATAAGCCGTGTGCACACAGACGCGAGCGAGTCAGACAAGTAACCCCACCGTCGCACGGCACGCACGGGACAGGCACGGCCAGCCGGACCGGCTGGAGACGCTCCCTCTGGCAGGAAGACGGGGCACCGTCAGGCATGGGGCCCCGACCAGCGAGGGAAGGAACCCTGACTTCATGTCACTCACTCTAGGCACTTGGGGAGAGAACAGCGAGCAAATCTGCTCAGGGCCTAAGACAGACAAGTCAACAGAGGGGGCGCTCTGCAGGGGAAGGAAGCTGACTTTGATTTCCACCCCAACAGTGGCCTGGCCCGCTCCTGAGCCAGCGGCTGTGGGGCTGCCCTAGCTTTGGGGCCGCCTTACACAGGGTCTCTGGGCACATCCAGTCTGACATAAGTTAGGGGCCTTTCCAAATCCATGATTGTTCAAAAAATTTTTTTTCTTTTATGTTTAATTATTACAGGAATATAACTGCAAGATGCTGGACAACTCACAGAAACTATAAGAGAACAGAGCTACAGATCGGCTTACAAAACACCCAAAATACCGACGTGGTGAAACACCCTTGAGCAAAGTTGAGATAATGAACATACAGTCAGCTACAGTTTAATAAAACACACAAAGCTTCTATGAAACACTAAGATAAATATAAATGAGTAATAAGAAGACACGGCAAAACGCACGAATAAGCATTTCACAGAAGGCACAGATAGCCCAAATCATACATCCAGACCCCGCTAGTTAAAGATGTGACACCTTGGGGCGCTTGTGTGGGGAGTGTGTTTGACATTCTTCTCTCACTCTCCCCCTGCCCTCCCCTGCTTGTGCACTTGCTCACTCTCTCTCTCTCTCTCAAAAAAATAAGGAAAACCTTTCAAAAAATAAAAATGGGATACCTTTGCCCATCAGATTAACAAAAATTTTCAAATGTGCATGATGCTGTGTATCCATAGCTTTTTCTTATTTTATTGTTTTTATTATTGTTATTCGTAATGTCTAAAAATCAGAAAGAAACTAGATATCCGTGAAAAGGGTGAATAAATTGTAATATCGATACGCAAGCCACACACATATGCCCCTCTGCTCCAGTCTACTCTCCTGTGTTGTCATTCTTTGGGTTCCAATTTCGTATTCCACTTACAAGTCCGAATGAAATGAAGTATAAAGTTCGTAAGTCTAAGATAGAAGCAAATCTTCAAGAAACCCAGAAGAGGCTTTTCACAAACCGTCTCTCGATAATGTAGCCCTCCGGCACTTTTGGGTCTCCCCAAATCTGTTCCTTCGACGGGCTTCCAAGTCTCAATACACGGCAACTGCGCCGTGCAAATGCTAGAGACCAAAAGGCCCTGGAATTCTCGACTCCTTTCTTCTTGTTCACCGAAAGCCAATCCGTCTGAACTGCCCGCGGGCTCCACCTTCAGCATACACCTCCTTGCACTGCCCCCTCCCTGTCACCTGGGTCCCTGCAGTCACCTCTCAGCCTCTCTCTGGCTCAGCCCTTGCACCTACAATCTACACTTGGGGCAGCTGTCCGGGTGATCCTGGTACAGGTCATGAGAAATCACGTCATTTCTGTGCTCAGAGCCCTCCAGTCTTCCTTCTACTGTCTGAGGAAAAGTTAAAGGCCGTGCTGGAGCCCCCAGGCCCTCCCGTCGTCTGGGAGCGCAGGTGCCCGGATTCCCTCGCTCGCTGCTCCTGCTGTAAGGACTGCGCCGCGCAGATTCCCAGGCACTTCGAGCTCTCTCCAGTCCAACCGCAACAAGAAGAGCAATCCCGCAAGCAGGACGCGGAAGGCCGCTGGGGCTGGACAGGGCACAACCTCCGGTATCAGCCTGTGGTATGAGTCCTAACGGGGGCGGCTGGAAGACATTAACTAGTAACATGCACCACTGATGAAGTCTCTCAGAGTGAATCAGAGCCAGAGCATCACCATTTAGGGTCCCTCATGAAGTCCTCGCGCGGGGCAGTGAGCATGCGCGACTGCTGCCTGCGGAGACAACCGGGCGCGCCCGGCCAGCTGGGTCCGAAGAGCACAGCACCCTCGATCTCGGGTTCTGAGTTTGAGCTCCATTTTGGGTGCAGACATTACTCACAAACAAGTAAAGAAGGGGCGCCTGGGTGGTGCAGTCGGTTGAACATCCAGCTCTTGGTTTCAGCTCAGGTCATGATCTCCTGGGCTGTGGGATCGCGGCCGGCTCCGGGCTCCACGTTCAGTGGGGCGTCTGCCGCCGGGCTCTGTCTCGGTCCCCCTCCCCAGCGGCATGTGTGTGCGCCATCTGCCTGTCTCTCGAGTGAATAAATAAATCTTCCGAAGACTACACAAATGAACCGGAAACAACAGGGGAGCAGGAACGATTTCCGTCTTGGAGGAAGAACCATGTATAGAGCATGAGTTCTCCTGAGTGGGTGACGGCTCGCTTCGTCAGTCTCTCAGAAAGTCACACATTTGCTGCCGACTGTGAGCATCTAGAGGCAGCCGTGTGCCTGCCCGGGACACAGGTGGTGCAGACTGCTTCCCTCTCCTTTGCTTCCCACTAGCATCTCCTGTCTCTTGTCTTTCCACACCGCACTTCTCCTGTCCTCCCTACCCATTTCTTCCCCAAGCACTTCAGGGTGGTTGGGAATCAGCAGCGGGAGCAGGAAGCCACGCTCTGGTGGTCTCCCCCGCAGCTTGTGTCCTGTCTGCCGGAGCCCCGGGAGGCGGGAGGGCTGGCTGGCAGTGTCCTGCGAGCGCTCCGCTCTCGTGCCTCCGAGCTTCGCTGGCCCCTTGCAGAGTTCCACCGCACGTCCCTTTCCCTTTCCGTCATCACCTTCCACTGGAATCACCTCGTCCACCTCCGTGACTTCTGCAGCCCGGAGACCACCCCCGAGTGCCGCACAAAGCCACCCAAACGACTGCTGTGTGTGTCAAGGTCACGTCAAATGCAGCGTGCCCTAGGCTGCGCGTGGCAGCTACGAGGACCCAGCCCCAAAGTCTGGTCTCTTCTCCCAGGCCCTGGATGACAAAATCAGAGTCCAGAAAGATCTTCACAGGCTGGCATGAAGACCAATTGCAGAGAAAAGTGAAATGTCACAGGAACACGTGCTAAGTCCAGCTCCCGCGCTCAGAGAAGACACAAGAGTAGTCCTGGGACGGGAGCTCCAGCAGCAGGGACGGAGGCCAGTAAGAGCGAGGCGCGCCTTCGAAGGCTGCTGAGACAGTCACTTCGTTGGCAGCAGCAGGGGCAGACGCGCGAGTTTGTAGGGCGACGCCCGGTCCCTAGACTTCGAGTGGCGGCTCACCCTGCGCACAAACGCTGTGCCTGAAGGACACCTCAATTAGAAAAACACAAAAGGACCAACGAAAGCCCGCAAGCACGAGAACAGACCGGAGAAAAGCAGAGGGAAACGCAGTCCCTCGACAGGAAGCGCAGGCTGAGTCACCGGCTGCCGCCGCCAGAACAAAGCTGATGGAATCTCCAGCTGCCCGCCCGCCCCCGCCCCGCAACCCGCAACGGGGACCAGACCCGCCGGGTGGGGCCGGGCCCAGGAGGCGCAGGGGGCGGGCCGGCCGCTCTGCCGGCTTTCGAGGTCCTGCCGGACGGAACCCCAGCACGGCGGGCGCACGATCATCTGCAAAGCGCCTTATGTAACCCGCTTCCTGTCACCGCGTCCACATAACAAATGACTGCTCACCACGCGGCCAGCATTTCATGAGATGGCCACGACTGCGCCTTCAAGTCGCCAGTCACCGGCAACGGGGCCCGCTCTCGCCCCTTCCGCTGCATCCCCGCGGACACCCCGCGACAGCTTTTTGGCCGCCGCATTACATAACCCAGCCACCAGCCATGAATTCTCCTCCTTGAAGGGAAGGGTTTTCTGCGAACGGTGGGGAGACAGAGCCGCGCTCAAGGCCACGGAACAGCAGGACAGGGCATGAGGCACCTGCTGCAGATGTGAAGGAAAAGGGATGACGAGCTCAAAGACCTTAACTCTTGGCCCAAACCCCGACAGAAAAACCTGCCTTTCTAGAATGTGAACAGAATCTCTTGTCTCTTACACCCACAGGCTGACATAGCTCAAAACAAATCTCATTTTAACAGTGCAAATCATTACCCCAGATCCCACGCTAAAATCAGGAAAGTCCAGGTGGGCAGTGGCACCGGGCGGGCTCAGTGGGTGAAGCGTGTAACGCAATCTTGGAGTCATGAGTTCAAGCCCCCATGTCACATGGAGAGATTACTATAAATAAATAATAAACAAACAAACAAACAGGTGAGACTGGGAACATGACGACGGGCATGGAAACATCTAAGGGCATCTGGAGGATTCTGAGTCCCCTAAGCTCCCACCGCCCAAAACATACTGGTGGTGTATCACCAAGGATGCCGAATCCTCAGGAATAAAGGTTCAGGGCACCTCACCAGATGAAGATCCCTGAGCAAAAGGGAAACAGGGATCAAGGACTCCAGGAACCATACATACACTCTGCCTTGCTATCGCATTTTCCTAATTTTCTCTTTCCTCTTTATTTTCTGTATCATTTTACTTGAATGTGTTGATGGCAATGACCTTGACAATAATAGTCAACAGGTCCGCAGCACTGGCAGCTAATTTCTCACCAAAACCAGTTCTGAGTTGTGGTTTGGGTTGTTTTTTCCTGGCTGTTTAACCACAAAGCTGCTTCTCCAGCCCTTTCAACATTTCTGTGAGCTACCCAGTACCATTTTGATAAGCTCTCCTTCTGCTTAAATGAGTCAGGGTCAGCTTCTATTGCAAATTACAACTATGGGATGTCTATATGACGTTTCCCCATCTCTAAAATACACCAAGCCAAAAGGAGAAATTAATCAATACAAAAGGAGTAATTAAAGAGTTAGAAAATTTAAAAAGTAGAATAACCAAAAAGCGGGTTCACAGCAAAAAATGAAAAGCAATGAACTAGAAAAACCAGGAGCTTAATCTAACCAAAAGGGTAAAAGAGAACAGAGCAGAACTTTGCAATGACAAGGAAGAAAGAGCTCTGGAAATGGGAAAACTAACCCAAATAACGTAAGAACCATTTTGTGAAATGATACATAGACGAATCTGATAGCCGGAATGAAACAAAACTGACCTGGGGGGGCACAGACTAAGCAGGCAAATCCAAAGAAACGGGGACACTGGACAGAGACGCAAACACACACAAAGCACCAGATGGAGTTCAGAAGGAAATGCTGCCACAATTTTAAAATGCTGTTCATTCCCACTCGACTTAAAATATTCAAGAGTTCGAGGTGCCTGGCTGGCTCAATGTACAGAGCATGTAACTTGCTCCCAGGCTCATGAGTTCAAGCCCCACACTGGGCACGGAGCCTGCTTAAAACAATTTTTTTTTTTTTTAATTTGACAAGCTTCCAAACTTTTGTATGGACCAAGTATGACCTTTCTGTCAAAATCTGCTAAGATTTTACAGAAATAATGAAGCCAGATTTAAAACCAAAAACCAATTTCACTTATGAATACTGATACAAAAATCCAATGGAAAATAGCCTGCCTAATTCAGCAACACAATAAAAAAGTACCCCATCCAGCTGGGGTTTATTTCAGAAATGTAAAGATGGTTCAATATTACATAATTTATTAGGAGGATTCATTGCTTTGCTAGATTCAATGAAAAAAAATCATATGATCACAAGAAATGCTGGAAAAAAATTTTTTTAAACTTAACAGTGATTTTTGATGAGAAAAACAGTAATACAGGACTCAGTGGAATGTTACTAGCATGAAAAAATTCTCCTAGCCTCAAAACCATTACCTTTAAAAAACAAACAAGGTAGCTTTATTGAAGCAGAAGTGACATACACAGAACTCCACATAATTAACGTGAATTTGAACAGATGCAGACACCCATGAAAGCATCAACACAACCAAGGTAACAGACACACCCATGACCTTTAGAAGTTTCCCTGTGTCTCTGCATGTGGTAAGAACACTTATTACAACAACTTTTCAAGTGTGCGATACTGGCCTGTTCACTACAGGCGCTAGCTGTACAGCAGGTCTCTAGAACTCACTCATCTTGCATAACTGAAACTTCATACCCACTTCGGGGTACATACTCGGGAGAAATGAACGCAGTGTCTCAGAGAGATCTGCACTCCCATGTTCATTACGGCATATTCACAATAGCCAAGATATTCCAACAATCTAAGTGTTCGTCAAAGGATAAATAAAGAAAATGTGCTGATATCCATACATATTCCATGGAATATCATTCAGCCTTAAAAAGTTAATTTAGGGGCACCTGGGTGGCCCAGTCAGTTGAGCCTCCGACTTCTGGTTTCTGCTGAGATCGTGACCTCAGGGGTTGTGAGATCAAGCCCCGAGTTGGGCTCTAGACTCAATGTGGAGTCTGCTTGAAGGTTCGCTCCCTCTGCCATCCCCCCACATGCGCGTGCTCTCTCTCTCTCTCTCACACATAAATAAATCTTTTAAAAGAAGTTAATTTAAAAATCCAGCATAACCCCTGCCCCAATACTAACCGGTTTTCTTTTGAAACTAAGCAAGCTGATTCTATAGTTCACATGTGAAAACAGAAATCAAAAACAAACCAGGGAAACTCTAAAGAAGCATAAAGAGGGACAAGCAGTACTAAATGGTATAAGAGTGGCTCAATGGAAGAGAACAGAAGCCCAGAAATAGACAGGAATGTCATATATGATGAGAGAGGGCAGTATCTAGAATCAGTGGGGGTACAGATGAACTTTTTTTTTAAAGATTTTATTTTTATGTATTTATTTGAGAGAGTGAGAATGAGAGACAGAGAGAGCATGAGAGGGGAAAGGTCAGGAGAAGCGGACTCCCCGCAGAGCAGGGAGCCTGACGCGGGACTCGATCCCAGAACTCCAGGATCATGACCTGAGCCGAAGGCAGATGCTCAGCCATCTGAGCCACGCAGGCGGCCCAGACAGACCGCTTAGTAAGTCGTGTTGGGACGATGGTGTAGGAAATAGCGACACATGTACACACCAAATACAAATGCCAAGCTGTGGAGAACTGTACACAGCTCTCTGACAAAGGACTTCTCAGCTCCCAGAAACGGACACTAAAAGACCAATGGTGGAGGAAGAGCACACCGGTCAGCAGAAGATGAACAAATATCAAAAAATGTCCAGCCTCCCTCAGAATCAAAGAGCTGCAAATGAAAACTACACAGAAATACAATTTTTCATCTACGAGATGGCGAAAGTCCCACAGTTTGACAACATATTCTTTTGGCAAGGCACTATTTTACTTCGCTAGTAGGAATGCAAAATGGGACATGTGGTGATATTTACTAAACTTACAGATTCACCGACCCAGCAATCCCAGTTCTGGGAATCATACCTATATACCTGCACAAGTACAAAATGTCACATACGCAAAACTTTATTAGTTGTGGCAAGAGTTGCAATCGGGAGTGAAAACCGCCCAGATGTACGAAATAAGACACTGGGCAAAACAGAGGATTATACAGTGAAGACTGGGAGGCCTGGCTGGCTCCCGGTCATGAGCTCGAGCCCCACATTTTGAGTAGAGGTTACTTAATCAATAAAAGTTTTACAAGAGTGTTAAAAAAAAACAGTGAAGAACTCTGGTCATTGATGTGGAGAAAACTCTAAATTACTTTGAGAACTTTTAAGATCTTGGCCACTTTCAGACATGCCGTTCAGTAGCACTAACCAGTCCCCATGCTGCACAGGACATCTTCAGAACGACTTCATTTTGTAACTAGAAATGCAGACCTTCTGACCGCCGTCACGCCTTTTCCCCACCCTGCCCCAGCCTCTAGCGACCGCCCATCCGTCCTCTGCGTGTATGAATTCAGCGCTTTCTGTTTTCCTTTTGGTTTTAGATTCCGCACACAAGTGAGATCACCCGGTACCTATCTTCTCTGCCTCACTTCATTCTGCACAAGGCCTTCAAGGTTGACGCGCGCTGCTGCCCATCCCGTGGGTGTGTAACACCCCGAGCGAGCACCGCGCGCCGCACTCTCTTTAGCTCTCAGCCACCACCAGACAGGAGGGTTGTCCCCATGTCCTGGCTCCTGTAAGTAACGCCGCGATCAGCGTGGGCGTGCAAATACCTTTTCGGGTTAAAGTTTTTATTTCCTTCGGATACATTCCCAGAGGTAAAAGCGCTGGGTCCTAGGGTGGCTCCGTTTGCGACTTTTGAGGCCCCTCCACGCTGTTTTCCACGGCGGCCGCACCAGCTTGCCCACCGACAGCGCGCAGCGGCTCCCTTTCTCCGCATCCTCGCCAACACTGACTGTCGCTTCTCTTTTGGGCACTGACCATCCTGACAGGTGTGAAATGACCTCACGCTGTGGTTTTCACTTGAATTTCCTTGGCGGTCAGTGCTGCTGGGTACATCCTCGCGTGCCCGTTGGCCATCGGCACGCGCTCGTGAACCAACAGACCACGATGCAGAGCGGTGCACAGAGGAAGCTCCCTTTGTGTAAGAAAGGGAAGAATAACAAAGCAAATGCACATTTTCTTGTATTTATATAAAGAAATACTGGAAGGGGGCGCCAGGGGGGCTCAGCTGGTTGAGCATCCGCCTCTGGGTTTCAGCTCAGATTGGGATCTCAGGGGCATGAGATCAAACCCCATGTGGGCTCTGCCGCCAGCAGAGTGGCTGTCTGAGACTCTTTCCCCCTCCCTCCGCCCCCCCTCCACCCCCTCACATCACACTCTCTCTCTCAAATAAATGAGAAAATCTTTTTTAGGGGCGCCTGGGTGGCTCAGTCATTAAGCATCTGTCTTCGGCAGGGGTCGTGATCCCAGGGTCCCGGGATCGAGCCCTGCATCGGGCTCCCTGCTCAGCAGAATGCCTCCTTCCCCTCTCCCGCTCCCCCGGCTTGTGTTCCCTCTCTCGCCGCCTCTGTCAAATAAATACATAACATCTTTAAAAAAATAAAAACTGGGTGCCTGGGTGGCTCAGTGGGTTGAGCCTCTGCCTTTGGCTCAGGTCACGATCTCAGGGTCCTGGGATCGAGTCCCGCATTGGGCTCTCTGCTCAGCGGGGAGCCTGTTTCCTCCTCTCTCTCTGCCTGCCTCTCTGCCCACTTGTGATCTGTCTGTCAAATAAATAAATAAAATCTTTTAAAAAATGACAATATTTAAAAAATAAATAAATAAAAATTAAAGAATCTTAAGAAAAGAAAAATACTGGGAGGATAAAGGAAAAAACTACTAAAACTGTTTACTTCCAGGATAAGGGTGATCTAGATGGATGAAGACAGAGGTGCAGATGAGGTTTCTCAATGTATATTTTAAATACACTTTTCATTTTTGAAACATGTAAACATATTATTACCTATTCAATAGCAGCTTAAAAGCCAAGACAAAAGCGTAAGGAAGACAGGAAGATCAACCGAGCAAAACCGCCCCATATGTTATAGGCACAGAAATACAGAGTTTTTACACAGGCCAAGATGCTCAACCTCACTGATAAATTAAAACACAATACCACTTGTCAGCTATTGACTTTGCAAAGATCAAAACATTTCATAACACACTCCGCTTGAGGGGCTACAGGGCGACAAGCACTGTCGCGCGCCGGGACTGGGAGGAAGACAGACACAGCCACCGAAGCCCGGCATTTGCTGTCTACTGGCATTTTATAGTCACATATGCTTTGACTCAGCAATTCCACTTCTAAGAGTTTTCTTCACAAGCATAATTGCACATAACCACAAAGACCTATGTACAAAGATACTCACAGCTCTGTATGCAGCGGCACGAAGCCTACAAACAAGAAGTCTGTCATGGTACCTCCACACAGTGGACTGCGAAACTGCCAAAACCAATGAGAGGGAACACTCCCCAAAATATACTGCTAAGAAAGGGCGTCGTAAAATAGCGAGTATGGTACGCTGCCATTTCTGCCCCGAATGCGCTTGTACACACACAGGATATACTTCTGCAAGGAAGAAGCTGGAGGGGAAGCCAAGGGGCTGGCACAAAGAGGAAGGAGCGAAACTCACTTGAATATGCTTTGATTTTATATCAAGTGCATATAATCCTTAAAAATACACTCTCTGGCAACAAAAAAAAGAAGAATGTACAGGGGTGCCCGGCTGGCTCAGTCCGTGGAACATGTAACTCCTGATCTCAGGGTCATGAGTTCAAGCCCCATGCCGGGTGGAGAGCTTACTTTAAAAAAAAAAAAAAAAAAGGAAAATATGTATAGAGGAAAGGCTACTCAACAAATGGTGTTGGATAAGTTGATTAAGTTTGTAAAATAAAGTCATACCCTCATCTTACACTAATATAGATACCGACTGAGCTAGAGAAATCAAAAGCTGAAAAAAATGAAACCAGCCAAGGTGATGACAACCATGTAAATCTGAAACTTTCAATGTGTCCTCTCAACACAAGCCAGAGGCTGAGGTCACCCAAATGCAAAAAGCTAAGAACAGAAATGAATAAACACCAAGAAGAAATAAAATAATAAAACAAGAGTTGATTAAATTCAGAAAAGAAACAGAAAGGGTTTCCGTTTCTTTCTCTTTTTTTAAGATTTTATTTATTTATTTGACAGGCAGAGATCACAAGTAGACAGACAGGCAGGCAGAGAGAGAGGAGGAAGCAGGCTCCCCGCTGAGCAGAGAGCCTGATTCGGGGCTCGATCCCAGAACCCTGAGATCATGACCTGAGCCGAAGGCAGAGGCTCAACCCACTGAGCCACCCAGGCGCCATTTCTGCCTAAGATGTAGAAAGTTGCAGGGAATATCCCTCCCACTCTGACAAGAAACACCAAACAGAATATAAAATCTTTATTTCCCTGAGCTCATCAGGAACTGAGGTCACAAAGGCCCAGGGTAGAAGGGACTCAGGCAGCAAGCGTCCTTGGTGGTGATCCTAAACATAGAGACTTCCAGGCACTCTTTGGAGCCCTCAGCCCAGAACACAAGCCCAGGTACTGGCCTTCCTTTTCACCATAACAAGAAACAGTTTCCTGCAATTAAAACAGATATTTGGGGGCGCCTGGGGGCTCAGTTGGTGAAGCACCTGCCTTCAGCTCAGGTCAAGGTCCTGGGGTCCTGGGATCGAACCCTGCATCAGGCTCTCTGCTCAGTGGCGAGTTTGCTTCTCCTTCTGCCCCTTGCCCTAGTTCCTGCACTACTTCTCTCTCTCTCTCTCTCAAAAATAAATAAATAAAATCTTTAAAACAAAACAAAACAACAAACATATTTGTCAGCACGGTTCTCATTTCATCTGAAGTCACTGTTCAATCTGCAGCAGAATTTCTCACTCCTGGACTACGGACCCTGGGGCCACATGCGCATGCAGGGTATTTAGCGGCATCCCTGGTCTCTACCCTCTAGCTGCCAGGAGCACCCTTCCTATGAGCTCTCAGCACAAAAATGTCTCCAGGTGATGCCAAATGTTTCCTGGGGATAGGGTTGACCTACTTACACTAAAGAAGAATACTTGTTGGTGCACCGGGGTGGTTCAGTTGCTTAAGCATCCAACCCTTGATTTCAGCTAAGGTCATGATCTCAGGGTCCTGGGATCGAGTCCTGCGTCAGGCTCCACCCTCAGTGGGAAGTCTGCTTCAGGATTCTCGCTCCCTCTGCCCATCTACCCCTCCCAAATAAATATATAAATCTAAAATATTACTTGTTTTTATCATCTGAAATTTAACTTTTTATTTTTGCTAAATATGGTATCCCTATCTGGAGGGGAACCTCACCCTCAGTGAAACTATTGATCTAGACCCTCAAACATAAACATGGGCAGAAAACCAAGAATCACCAAGCATTTGAAGATGAAACGAATTCAAAAAGGTTTTCTTCAAATATGGCAAATATATTTTTCTGCCTCAGGGCCTTTGCACTTCCTATTCTCTCTTTCTAGAAATCGGTTCCCCTAAATATGGGTGTGAGGAATAAAGCCAGGATATGATAAATATGCTAGGGAAAATTCTCACAAGATAAGATACCCAGAAGAGATGCGAATGCTGATGTGAAAAGGAAAAAGTTCTTAGAAATTAAAAACATGACTACCAATCAATGGGCTGAACAGCAGAAAGTTTACAACTTACCTATAAATGAATGAGCTAAAAGCTTGACTTGAGTCTCTCAGAACACTGAGCAAAAAAGGACAGATAGTAAGTACGAGAGAAAGGTTGGCACATATGTGGACAGTAGATCTACCAACCATATTTCTCAGACTCCCTTTCTGGAAGTCTCCCTGCTGGGTTCTGCTAATGGGAAACACTGGTGGGAGAGTGCAAGGCAGGAAAAAGGGAGACAGGACTCTCAGCAGCCAAAAGCATCCGCCCAGTGGCAGAAGGCAGCACCAGCTCCAGCTGCCAGCTGCAAGCTTCCTCGAGCCACCTGTGAGGCATGCGCCCCAACTGCATCAGCACCCCTATCAGAGTCCGAGCAAGATGCGCACGGCTGTAGGCACCCCTCCTGTGAGTTCTCAGCTTGTGCTCCTGCCAAACGTCACCTTTGTGCCCCGGTGCTTTCAACGGTAACTGCTTTCTGTACTTACTAATATCCGAATGCCTCCTTTTTGATCTTCTAGTCTTCCTTTTTTTAAAAAAAGATTTTATTTATTTGTTTGACAGAGAGAGATCACAAGCAGGCAGAGAGGCAGGCAGAGAGAGGAGGAAGCAGGTTCCCTGCTGAGCCTGAGAGCCCGATGTGGGGCTTGATCCCAGGACCCTGAGATCATGACCTGAGTTGAAGGCAGAGGCTTAACCCACTGAGCCACTGAGGTGCCCTGATCTTCTAGCCTTCTAAGATCCATGTAAACCACCGCCTATATGGACGGCATCATCTATGTTGAGTATGTCGTGTGACTTCTGTTTTTCCGTTGACAGCCTGACTGATAGTGTTTATTACCAGAAGTAGTCCTAGTAAATAAGCTCTTACAATGACCTTGAAATACAGACAAAGTAGATTCAGAGCAAAGAATACTACTAAGAATAAAATAGGTAGTTTCATAACGATGGGTTAATTCATGAAGATAAAGTAACAATCCTAAACGTGTATTCAGCTCATAACATAGGTTAAAAATATGAGGCAAAAAGTGATAAAACTTCAATGAGAAACAGAGAAACCAACAATTATAGTCTGAGATTTGAACACTTCTCTTTGAATCGGTAAAAGAAGAAGATAGAAAATTAACAAGGGTGTAGAACTGAGGAACACTATCCACCAACTTGACCTAATTGATATTTATAGAACACTCCACCCAACAATAAGATGCACATTCTTTTCAAGTGCACACAGAGCATTGATAAAGAGAAAGCATATATTAGATCATCTCAACAAGTTTACAAGGATTGCAATCATATGAAGTATGTTTTCTAAGTACAATGAAATAAAATTAGAAATCAATAACAGAACTCTGCGTACAGATAAAATACACAGGTTACAGAAGAAATAAGAAGAAAAACTAGAAAATATCTTGAAATGAATAGAAATAAAAACACAGCATACCAGAACTTATGGAATGCCACTAAAGAAGTCCCACGGGAGATATTTATAGTGCTGAATGTCTGTATTAAAAGATAAGGTGTGGGTTCCGCAGAAAGCAATATGGAGTTTCCACAAAAAACTAGAAAACATAGAACCACCATATAATCTAGCATTTCTACTTTTCGGTATTTATCTGAAGAAAATGAAAACCGTAATTTGACAAGAGGTAGGAACTACTATGTCTACTGCAGCGTTATGGGAACAACCTAAGTGTCCACTGATAAACCAATGGGTAAGAACGATGTGGTGCATGGACACCGTGTCAAAAAGGTTGAAATCTTGCCATTTGCAACAACATGGATAGACCTAGAGGGTCCTGTGCTGAGTGAAATAAGTCAGAGAAAGACAAGCATCATATGACCTTACTCATATGTGGAATTAAAAAATAAGACAGGGGCGCCTGGGTGGCTCAGTGGGTTGGGTCTCTGCCTTCGGCTCAGGTCATGATCTCAGGGTCCTGGGATCGAGCCCCGCTCCGGGCTCTCTGCTCGGCCGGAAGCCTGCTTCCCCCTCTCTCTCTGCCTGCCTCTCTGCCTACTTGTGGTCTCTGTCAAATAAATAAATAAAATATTTTTAAAAAAAGACAAAGGAACAGACAAAAGCAGAAATGGAACCATGAATCCAGAGAACAAATTGGTGGTTGCCAGAGTGGACGGGGTTTGGGGGAACAGGCGAAAAAGGTGGAAGGGGAGTGGGCGGTCCAGGCTCTGGGTCGGGGAACGAGTAAGTCGCGGAGCCGGGCGGATTTCCAGGTACTTGGGAGAAGCAAACGCAAAAGCCCACACGCTCCGCTATTTCGTTTACGGAACAGACGGAACGGAGATCGGCGGCCCCGCGGGGCTGGAGACAGGCGCGAGGATGCACCGAGGGGACAGAAATGGGTAGAAGTGGCCTCATTCACTGACGTTGAGCTACTGGAGAAACACAAAGGCACAGGGAAGTGGGCAGATGTCACGGATCTCTCGTGCTGGCCTCTTCACTCAGCCATCTCTACCGTATCTCCCGAAGGAGTATTTTAGGAAAGTCGGCACTAAATGAGGTTTCGACCTATTTTGGTCTCACTGTGGGCCCACTGACTGTGTGGCAATTTCTCCAGCTCTTGACTCTGTGATTGGAACAACGTTCCCGGCAACTGATCAGACCCCGGCACAGACCTGCGGGTCTGCAGAGCGAGAACTTCGCAAAACTCACAGGAACTCCGCACACTCACTACCCCAAGAACAACTAAAAAGCAAGCCCGCTTGCTCGGAGGAATTAAATAAATAGGGGCGCCTGGGTGGCTCAGTGGGTTAAAGCGTCTGCCTTCGGCTCAGGTCATGGTCTCGGGGTCCTGGGATCGAGCCCCGCATGGGGCTCTCTGCTCAGTGGGGAGCCTGCTTCCTCCTCTCTCTCTGCCTGCTTCTCTGCCTACTTGGGGTCTCTCTGTCAAATAAATAAATAAATATGCCCCACATATTCAAGAAGGCAGACAAAGCATTAGCATATTAAGGAGACATGAAAAGTTAAAAAGATAGAAATTTACCTTCTAAAGATGAAAAATACAAGGTCTACAACAAAAACCACACTGGATGGCATGAACAGCAGATTAGACACTGCAGAAGAAAAGATAAGTAAAAAACTAAAGATATAACTACGACCAAGAAATAACTATAGACCAGGACACTTGGGGGACTCAGTGGTGAAGTATCTGCTTTCTGTTCACATGATGATCCTGGGGTTCTGGGATCAAGCCCCATATCAGGCTCCCTGCTCAACGGGAACGTGCTTCTCCCTCTGCCCACCCCCGCCCACTCACACACACTCTCTCAAATAAATAAATTAAATATTTAAAAATAAATAAATAAATAAATAAATGGATAAAGTGAAATGCATCACAACAATAGCACAAAGAATACAAGGTCAGAATTGGGAATATACTGTTATAAAGTCATTACACTATACATGAAGTTGTATATTATTATTTAAAGAAAGACTCCAATTAGTTAAAGATGTATATTTTACACCGTAGGGTAACTACTAAAAATTAAAAAGTTATGATTGTCACATGCCTATAATTACATAAAATCTCAGACTTTTGATGGCAAAGGACACATTCATCTTATTTAATTCACACATATTATACGTGGTAGCTGTCTAACATCCTGTCTAGGAAGATTTTGGAAATAGGACAAAGAAAATGTCTATAGTTCTTTCTTGAATAGTCATATTCTGAACAATGTTTGAGCATTTTAACTTGTGACATGATGTGTAAAATTTGTTTTTAGTCTGTAAACAAATAATCTCAAAATCCGATGACAAAATTGTTGATGCATTGAAGATTTTGTGTTCCTAATAAAATATATTATTTAGCTTAAAAAAAAAAGTTATGATTGTCAAGTTAATAGTGAAGATAAAATTGAGTAACATTAAAGGCTTGATTAACCCAAGAGAAAACAGAAACATAAAACAAAAGAAACAAAGAACAGATAGAACAAATGGACAACAGCTAGCAAGATGGCAGGTTTTATTTGAAACATTTCAATAATCACATTTTATGTGAATAAACTAAATATCCCAATTAAAATGAAGAGGGTACAATTGCATTTAAAAAGGCAAAATCCAGCTATATGTTATCTTTAAGAAACTCATGTTAAATATAAAGATACTTGGGGCACCAGGCTGGCTCAGCCTGTGGAGCATGCAACTCTTGATCTTGGGGTTGTTACTTTGAGGCCCACAATGGGCACAGAGATTACTTAAAAATAAATAAGTAAACAAACAAATAAATAAATAAATTTTAAAGAAAAGACACATAGGTCAGAAGTAAAAGAATGGAAAAAGATGTAACATGCAAGCATGTATCAAAAGAAAGATGGGGTACTTCTATTTATATAAGAAAAATGGACTTCAAACAAAAATGGCATCATGGATAAAGAGAAACATTAAATAATGGCAAAGGGGTCCATTCTCCAAGAAAACATAATAATTCTAAATGTGTTCAAATAAAAACAGAGCATCGAAATATAAGAAGTAAAGCAAATAGAACTAGAATTAGAAATGTAGAAATCCAGTTACAGGTGGAAATTTCTCAGTACCTGACTATAAAAGTAAGCAAAAAAAACAGTAAGGATATAGAACAGAACAACAATATCAACCAACCTGACATAATTAGCATTTATAGAACACTCTGCACAACAAGAGAATACTGCATGCTTTTTTCATGTGCACATATAATATTCACCAAATAAAACTTTACCGTGGCCTGTAATATAAATAACAAATTTGAAAGAACAGAAGTCATACAGAGTTTGTTCACAGATCATAATGGAATGTACTAGAAATTAAGAATAGAAAGATATCTAGAAAATCTCCCAATATGTGGAAATTAAAGCTCTCTAAGCAACCCTTGGGTCAAAGAGGAAATTTCAGGGACACCTGGGTGGCTCAGATGGTTAACTGTCTGGTTTTGGCTCAGGTCCAGATCTCAGGGTCATGGGATTGAGCCCCACATCAGGCTCCCTGCTCAGTGTGGAGTCTGTTTCAGACTATCAATTCCTCTCCCTCTGCCCTTCCCCCCACATTCTCTCTTTCTAAAATAAATTAAATAAATCTTAAAAAAAAGAAAACACAACAAATTTTGTGGAATGCACCTAAAGCAATGCTTAAAGGTAAGTTTATTAAATTCTTATATTAGGGAACAAAAGTAATTACTAATTACTCAAATTAGTAATTTAAGCTTCCACCTTAACAAAGTAAACAAAAGATAAAGTTAAATCCAAACCAACCAGAAGAAAGTGAATAGTAAAGATAAGAAGATAAATCCATGAAATGGAAAGCAGAAAAGTAGAGATCAATGAAACTATAGGCTAGTTCTTAGAAAATATCAGTGAAATTAATAAAACTTACCCAGACTGATCAGGAAAAAAATACACAGGAAAGAAACTGTATTATCATAAATGAAAGAGGAAGCATCACTACAGGTCCTATAGACATTAAAAGGGTAAGGGAATATACCAAACAACTTTATGACAATTAATTCAAGTACTTAGATGAACTAGAGAAAATCCTTGAAAAACATTAACTACCAAAGCTCATTTAAGAAGATATAAGTGATCTAAATAGTCCTATTACTTGGCTTTTTAAAAAGATTTTATTTATTGGGGTGCCTAGGTGGCTCAGTGGGTTAAAGACTCTGCTTTCGGCTCAGGTCATGGTCTCAGGGTCCTGGGATCGAGCCCTGCATCGGGCTCTCTGCTCAGCAGGGAGCCTGCTTCTCTCTCTCTCTCTCTACCTGCTGCTTTGCCTGCTTGTAATCTCTCTCTCTCTCTCTCTGTCAAATAAATAAATAAAATCTCTTTTAAAAGATTTAATTTATTTATTCAATTATTTTAAAAAGATTTTATTTATTTATTCATGGGAGACAGACAAAGAAAGAGACAGAGGCAGAGGCAGAGGGAGAAGCAGGCTCCCCATGGAACAGTGAGCCCAAGGTGGGATTCGATCCCAGGACCTCTGGATCACAACCTGAGCTGAAGGCAGACACTTAACCATCTGAGCTGCCCAGGGGCCGAGTCCTATTACCTGTTAAAAAGAAATTATATTTGTAGTTAATAACCATCCCACAAAGAAAAGTCCAGGCCCAGATGGTTTCTTCAGTGAATTTTACCACTTTAGGAAAAGAGAACAGCAATACTACACAATATCTTTCAGAAAATTAGAAAGGGTGGGGAGGACACTTCCCAAATCATTTTATGAGGCCAGCATTATGCTAACATCAAAGCCAAACAAAGACAGTAAAAAAAGGAAAACTACAGACCAATATCCCTCACAAACAAAGCAAATATCCTCAGCAAAATAAAAGCAAATTAAATCAAGCAATATATGAAAAGAATAATATATTATAACCAAGTGAAGCTTATCCCAAAAGTTCAAGTCTGGCTCAACATGCAGAAATCAATCATCAGAATAATTCACTATAGTAACAGACAAAAAAAAAGGGAAAAGTATACTATTATTTTCATAGATGCAGTAAAGGCAAATATTTATGAAAATCCAAGTCATAAAGAAAAGTCTCAGCAAACTAGCAATTCGAGGGAACTTCCCTGACTTGATAAAAGGCAACTACAAAAAGCTTACAGCTTCCATGCTGACAAGGCGAAAGACTAAATGCTTCCCCCCCTAGGGTCAGGAAAAAAAAGTCGAGGATATCTGCTCTCATGATTTCTCTGCAACACTGGCAGTACCACGGGTTCTAAGTATAAACAAGGCTCCCAGAACTAAGTATGTGAGTTTAGGAAGATTGCAGAATACAAGGTCAATATACAGAAATCAGTTGACAATCTAATTCTGAAGCTGACATGGAAAAGCAAAGGACCCAGAATAGCCCAAACAACTCTGAAAAGAAAAATGAAGATGGAGGGCTAAACCTGCCTGGTTTCAAGAATTATTATAAAAGTATTGTCATCAAAACAGCATGGTACTAGCATAAAGATGAAAGATGCAATCAATGGAACAGACTACAGAATACAGAAATAGACCCACAAATCACAACCAATTCATTCTTAACAAAGTTTCTAAAGTAATTTAATGGAGTAAAGACAGCCTATTCTATAAATGGTATTGCAACAAAACCAATAAGATCACAAGAAAATAAACCACAACATAAATATACCTTTGACAGAATTTAACTTGAATGGATCATTGATCTAAATATAAAATATAATATCATATAACTTTTAGGAAAAAAATAGAAAATCTTTAGGACCTAGGGTTAGGCTAAGAGTTTTTAGATTTGACACTAAAAGAAAAACCCATAAAGGAAAAATTGATAAATTTTAAAATCCTCAAAACTTTAAAATCCTTGTTCAACAAAGATACTATAAAGAGAATGAAGAAAAAAAAGAGAATGAAGGGGCACCTGGGTGGCTCAGTCAGTTAAGAGTCCAACTCTTGATTTCGGATGAGGTCATTATCTCAGGGTTGTGAGACTGAGCCCTGCTTTGGGGGCTCTGTGCTCAGTGGGAAGTCTGCTTGTCCCTTTCCCTCTGCTCTCCCCTGCCCCATGGTGTCTCTCTTTAAAATAAATAAATAAATAAATAAATAAAATTTAAAAAAAAAAAACTAAATGCAATAATACACATCAAGTCCTTAGTGGTGGCTCGGTGGGGTAAGTGTCTACCTTCAGCTCAGGTCATGATATTGGGGTCCTGGGATGGAGCCCCACATCAGGCTCCCTGCTCAGCTGGAAGACTGCTTCTCTGTCAGTTTCGTCCCCTCCCCTGTCCCCACTTTTGTTCTCTCTGTGCCAAATAAATAAATAAAATGTAAAAAAATTAATGTAAATTATTATAATTTATAATCATTGTTACAGAATTGTTTAAAATTGAGAAAATAAAAGACAAATGTTCATCAATAGAAAAATTGTTAAAATTATGTTACATCTATTACAAGATATATTAGGCAATGGTTTAGAAGTATGAAGTAAATTTACATGTACTAATTTGGAAAGATGTCCAGAATTATTGTGAAAAAAGTAAACTGCAGGACAATTTGTATAGTATGATCTTGTTTGTGTAAAAATAAAATGATATGGGGCTGCCTGGGTGGCTCAGTGGGTTAAAGCCTCTGCCTTCGGCTCAGGTCATGATCCCAGGGTCCTGGGATCGAGCCCCGCATCGGGCCCTCTGCTTGGCGGGGAGCCTGCTTCCTCCTCTCTCTCTGCCTGCCTCTCTGCCTGCTTGTGATCTCTGTCTGTCAAGTAAATTAAAAAAAATAAAATTAAAAAAAAATAAATCAAAATCAAATGATATGTTTTAAAGAAAATTTTCTAGAATGATATTCAGGAAACTGCTAACAATTGTGATCCCTAGGGAGGGTTTTGGAATGAGGTGGGGTTTAGAGAAAGGGGGTCTTTCACTTTTTAGTCTACTTCTTCCTAGACTGTTTGAATTGTTTCTAGAATATATTCATATGTACTTGAAACAAATAACACAAAAGAGTCAACTACTATCTTTCAAAAGAGCAGTGATAAAAATAACTTTCTGATTGCCTTGGCTCATGGATTCAAGAGGATGAAGCACGAGCTTACCTTGGACCGAAATATTCACCTAAAAATAGACTTCGCTTCCATGTGTAAAGTAACAACCCTTCGCCGAGGGCTGCTTGTTGGCTCGCAGCGCAGAGAACCGAGTCATTGTCCCTGCTGGGCCACTAAGCAGTTGTGTTACGTTGTGTTACAATCGTTCGACTGTGGACTCTTTGGAAACAGGGATCCACGTCTTTGCCCTGTCTGTCTAGGCGCCCGACACAGGGCCTGGTTCCGAGCCGGCGGGCCACGGAGATGAAGACCAAGTGCTGGAGTCCGCGTCGGAATTCGAGGCGGCGGCTAGAACGGCGAGGTGCGCGGCCCGCGGAATTGACCTGTGATCGCCATCTAGTGGTCGCAGGGATTCCCGCGGAAGCCCGAGATCCCGACACACTGTGCGTTCTGGGACCTTTTAACACAACAGCACCGCCGATCCCAAGGGCATGACCGTCAGAAAGAGTTGACAAGCATCAAGTAAAAGGTCATGGTTTCTGTCTTGGAGCGCTGGTAAGATGACCTCTAGGTACTCCTGTTTTAAGTGTCCTCCGTCAGCGCCCTACCATCAGATGCCCCCTTCGCCGTAAGCTGCGGGCAAAGTGCACCTTGCCACATGTGCACCCCCACCGAAAAGAACGCACCGCATGTGGTATTACGTATGTACATGCACGCTTTCCCAAAACTGATGAAACGCTAATCATTCTTCCTGAGACAGTCCAGTCGGGACAAGATCCAGAACAAGATCAGAAAAACAAGATCTTCCATAAACGTTGCCCTCCAGGTGCACCATCGTTCTGAATTATCAGAAATCATGAGAGTGGGCGCCACTCTGAAAATCCGTCGTGAGCCTTTAAGAAGTCTCACATGCCAAAGTGCCACAAGGAAAGCCACCCTGACTTGGCTTTATAAACAGTCTTTGTGACAAGCCCTGGCCCTGCAGATTTCAGGGAGCAGGTTTTCTTGTCCTGCAAGTAGCTTCATTGTTAGGGGAGCAGCTGAGTGGTAACAGTCTGAGAAGTACCGGACTTTGTGTTTATGCAGTAGGGGGCTCAGAAAGAATAATGAAAGGACAGACATCTACCTGGTAAATTGAACAATATTCCTCTAAAATGCTGCTCAGCAGTGGGATGCCTGGCCGGCTCAGCCGGTACCGCGTGCAACTCTTGATCTTGGGGTTAGAAGTTCCAGCCCCGCGTTGGGTGTACAGATTTCTTTACAAAAAATCTTTTAAAAATTAAAAATCAATAAATAACTAAATCTTTAAAAAATATATTGTTAAAATGTTGCTCTGCAAACCAAACAACAGACACGTCTCAACAACTCCTGAGAGAGGGACACTGTGTAGTTCAGGGTCAATGGCGAAAGTGGCGGAGGCATGTTCAGAAATGGGTCCTGTCATTACAATTCCACCTTCTCCCATGTCACACGGTGGGTGCCTCGTAATCGTGAGAAAAAAAAAACGGAGGTGCAACTTGGTGGCCGGGGGATCCCGGCTTGGGAGCACGGCGGACACAAGAACAGCGCCTGTGCGGCAGGCGTGCGTGTCCCGAGCACCGAGCTCCGGAGCTGCAGCGAAGTTACGAGTCCTGAACAACATGGATCCATCCAACTCCTCCCAGCCTAAAAACGGCGAGAAGCCCTAATATCTATTTATATGCAATTCCCTGAGGGCTCGAGCGCGTCTTGCCTTGGGCTGGAGAGCGCTCAGTAACAAGCAAGTCCTACGAGGCGGCCCGTTTTCTCGACCGGCGCCCGGAGCGGTGCCGGCACCGGGGCGCTGGGAACCGAGCGTGCGGGAAGATGCGCTCCCCCGAGCGCCCCGTCCTTCCTCCGAGCACAAGTCCGCGGCTCCGGCCGCTGCTCGGGAAGCTCGGTGTCAGCAGAAAGAGCCGAGAAGCGACACCAAGAGAAACCACGAGTGCCCCCAGAA
>RCUC01067986.1:0-18292 GCA_003697995.1 Taxidea taxus jeffersonii
TTTGCAGAACTGAAGCTTGATTCTCCCTGTGGCTGGCATTGTTGGTGATTGCCAACTCTCAGCTTGGCACCCCCACCCCACCACACACACACAACCCCCAACTCCCAGAAATTAGCCTCTGCTGAATGGAGCCACTTATGCTCTCTTTCTAGGCAGACACAGCCTGGAACTGATGATAACGCAGGGGCATAATGATTTGGCCCCTTTGGGTCAATGCAGGGTGACTCTGAGTAGTCACACCAACTCCAGGGTTCTGTGGGCCCAGCTGAAATCTTTGTTGTGAACTGCACTGCAATTCACCACTCTTTCTAGTTAATCTTATTTTTCCTTGAGGATATGTGTTAATCCTGAGAGTACTTCCCAGTAAATCTCCTATGTACCAATCTGTATCTCAGAGTTTATTTTCCAACAACCTGCAACACAGCCCAGTGGGAAACAGGAAAAGGGTGGAGAGAGTAAGGGCATCATACTTGAAACGATGGGTTCAGGAGTCATGCTGCCAAGTGTTGAGTATTATCTCCAGGGCAGATACTGAGGCAGAATTTAATGTGCTTGATATCTATTAGGGACCAACACCTAATCTCAATCCCACTGGGATGTCTGGAGCCTTGGCCAACTTCTGGGAATGGCCAGTCTTTTATATGCTTGTACCAGTTAGTCACTGGTACTACAGGTTCTGGGAGGAGTATGCCCTTGGCAAGACAGTTCAGCCCTGAAAAAGCTATCAGCAGAAGCCTGTCTGCTAATGGCGCTCCCAGCTCTTGGGGAAAGAAATCTTTCTTTGAAGAATGGCTTAGGGTGGGGGGAAATGGGGTACCTCCTTATCTGTGGGACACCAAAAATTAAGGTGCTAAAATTTTATCAGTTTTGACCTTGGGAAGATATTCAGTCTCTTGAATTTTATTTCCTCTTCTGTAAAATAAAAAAAGTTAATAGTACCTAGCTTTTTGGTTGTTTTGAGAATAAAATTAAGTAACACATAGGCTTGTATTAGTAGGTGCTTAATATGAGTTAGGCTCTTGTGGTAAATAATTAAGGAGAGTTTGTAATTGACTAGTTATGAAAATTAAAAGAGGAAGAAGTTCCTTTTTTGCCTCAATAGAAATGTTAGTTTAGCTAGAGTATAAGAGACAATCAGATTGTAAGAGTCTTTAATGTTTAAGTTTGGTGGTTTTTAAGTAGTCACATATCCTTATTAACTGGAAGGCTCTTTAAAATATAAGTTTTCAAATCCTCTCTACATAAATTCTAAGACTATAGGTCTGGAGAGGAATCTAGAAGATGTCACTTAAAACAATTCTTACCAAGTGGTTTACTATGTTTAGATACTACTGCCTTATAGGTCTGGAGAGGAATCTGGAAAAGGTCACTTAAAAAAAATTCTTACCAAGTGGTTTACTATGTTTAGATACTACTGCCTTTATGGAACAAATGTCTGAGTATTTGACTTCTGCCATTTTCATGTGAACTGTATATCTAATGAGTGGATTGAATTTAATACTCCTCCTGTTCTCTCATTTTACCATCCTACAATTCCCGTGTGCAAATCTATCTACACTCTGTTATCTTACTCATGAATGGTGGTAATAAGCATTTTAATATCCCAATGATACTTGTGAAAGAATAAATATAGGTATTGATCTTTGCCCCCAACTTTTGACACAGAGCTCCTAAAACCCTTGTAAATATAGGTGATAGGAGTATCTTTTGTTCTAACATTTAGTCTTTGACCCCAGTTCCTAACACAGTATAGAAGTGAGTATAGAAGTGGATGATACCAAGCTGCAAAATACTTTGTAATTTTGTGGGTGATAGGAGCATCTTTTGTTTCAATGAGGTAACTCTTGGTGGGCTACCAAATAGAGGCTGGTCACCAGAAATACCAAGTCATGATTAGAAGCTTCTAACTTTCTACCCCCTCATCCTATGGGAAGTGTAGAGAGTCTGGAAATAGAGTTAATAATCAATCATGTCTACATGATGAAGCTTCTCTAAGAATGGGGTTCAGAGAGCTCCCAGGTTGCTGAACACTTGGTGGTTCTGGGAGAGTGCCACAGCCTGGAGAGGGCATGGAAGCTCTGAGTCCCTTCCCCCATACCTTACTTTGTATATTTCTCCCATCTCAATGTTTCTCTGTATCCTTTATCATATATTTTTATAATAAACTGGTATATGTGAGTTGTGAGCCATTCTAAAAAATTATGAAACCTAAGGAAGGCATTGTGGGAAGCCCAATTTATAGCTGTTTGGTCAGTAGTACAGGTGAATGGGACTTGTGATTGACATCTGAAGTGAGGAATGGGGTAAATCTTGTGGGACAGAGCCGCTGACTTGTGGGATCTGATGCTAACTCCAGGTAGAGAGTGTCAGAATTGAATCGAATTATAGAACACCAAGCTGGTGTGGCAAGGATATCTTGGTGGTGTCAGTTCCAAAGTGCATCAGCAGTGTGAGAATAAAGAAGAAACACACTGGAGGGGTATGCTTTCTTCTACAGTGCCACATGACCAGAAAACTCCCCAAAGCCCAAGCCAATCCCCTGAAAATGACTACACAATTCTCTAGACTAAATAGAGTCTACTATTTTCTACCTGCTATCAATTTCCCACTTTGTATTACTGTTTACTTTGCCTCTTACCTCTGTGTGATCATTCATTAGGCAAGGATAGCAGTGCCTTCTTGTCAGGGAAGGGGAACCAATACATTTCTCTATCCAAGGACTGCTTCTGCTACTCTGATAGTCCAGCCTCACCAGACCATAAATAGTTAACTGTGAAGACCAACTATTACATAATGTGTAAGTTACTGAATAAATCTAGGTGAGATATAAACTAAGACAAGAGCTCAGTCATTAAATATCACTCTTCCAAACATCAAATATTTCATGAAGGCACTACTTCCTAATGTGATCAGCCAAACTCAATTCATTTGAATCATTTTTGAATACCCTTGAATATATATTGATATATACACAGAACAAAAAGTAAGATTGCTACACAGAACAGGGACAAATCATAATCTGAACATCTTGTGTGAAAAACTCTCTAAGTACTATCAAGTCTGAAAATAATACACATTCAATTTTTGTCTCTATTAAGTGCAGGCAGTTCTACTTTTTTGTCCACAAATAATCACATGTGCAAATAGAGAGAACATAAGGAACTTCACTTAATTTTACCACTTGTACAAGATGACATTTTTGAATATGCCAAGTGTGATCAGACTAGTAAAACTCAGCATTTTCTTTGTTCTTTTATTGAGTGATATGTCCTCTGTTGAATAGCTTGGTACTGTTATATTTACTGTCACAAATTGTAGGCGGTTCTAAAGGGAGTCCTCAATAGTCCTTGATTCCAAAATCACCCACAGATATTTTTCAAATAGAGACTCCTGTATATCTTATATTAGATGTCCTAATTTCATATAGCTTAAAGTGGTTTAGTGTATGTGGTGATTTCTCATTAATGATACTTAATGGGGGATTTTTAGTTTCTATGTGTCTCTGTTACCATTCATCAGTTTCTCGGGATGTCCTGGATTGAGTGTGCTAGCTATGTGGATCCACATAGGCAGGCTTTGACAACATCTGGTGATTACTTTCTGGTTTTCAAAAGAATCATGTTTTTGTTTTATTATCCTTTTCCTCAAAATCAGATTTTATGTGAAGGCACAAATGTGACTGGTCTAATTTTATGAAGGTAGAGGTGATTATATTGGCTGAAAAGATTACACTGGCTCCAACATTAAGTGGATGGGTCCACTTTGCACAGCTGACTTAACTTCTGAAACATATCTTCATCTTTAGATTGGGTTGTTAATACATGTCTAACAAGGTTGTGGTGAGAATTACCTGAGAAACATATAAAGTGTCTAGCAAGACTTATGGAAAAATAAATGGAAGCTGTTAAACTGTTATGCAGGGTCCATTAGAGGCTCCTGGATGATAAGTATCTGCAAGCAATAGATTTGATAACAAGTCTCAGTATTAAGTAAGGCCAAGCAACAAAAAGCTTACCAAAGAAAACATATTTGTAAATTGACAGCTCCCAAAGAAAATCATTTTGATTCATTCCCTGTAAGATTTGGGCTTGAGAGTAGATCAAAGCGGATCTATGAGCAGGACTTAAGGAATATCAAAATTTAATGGCTGGATAGAGGCATGAATTTTCAAAGTAAGTTGAGAAGAAGCAGTATTTAAGGAGGACAAAAAACTGGGAGAGTCTTTCCTATGGAAATAGGTGAAGGCACAACTTCAGAAAGAGTGCGGGCAATCATAATGGATTGGCAGAGTTGGATGATGGCTGAAGTATATTATTGATATATAATGTATTATTGGTATATAATGACTGAAACAGGAGCACTCCAAAAAAGACTTTTTCAAAGTATATTAAAGTATGAACGTCAGGTGAGAATATGTATACAATACTTAAAGATAGCTTTTAAAATTTTGTAACTTTCAAAAATATTTGGCCAAGAAGAGATGAAAAGAGAGGGAAAGGAAACACAGAGTTAAACACCAGCTGGTCTTTGAACTGAGAGGAATATGTGAGCCCAGGATAAATCCATTCAGTGAATGAAAAGATCATGCTGGAGCTTGCAGATGGCAGCAGGAGCTCGGACATGGTAGGAGGGCAGCAGTAGAGAGATGGTATAGGAGAGCCTTAAACTATGACAGGTGACATTTATATGACCCTTTTATATATTGACCCTTTTTCTGGACACTTTCTTATTTTCACAATATTTTTTATAAAGAAGAATTTTTTGGGGGGCACTTGGGTGGCTCAGTGGGTTAAAGCCTCTGCCTTCCGCTCAGGTCATAATCCCAGGGTCCTGGGATCGAGCCCCAAGTCAGGCTCTCTGCTCAGCGGAGAGCCTACTTCCCCCTCTCTCTCTGCTTGCCTCTCTGCCTACTTGTGATCTCTGTCTGTCAAATAAATAACATCTTAAAAAAATGCAGACTTTTTTTAAAAGATTTTATTTAGTAGATACAGTGAGTGGGGGAAGGGGCAGCAGAAGGAGAGGGAGAGAGAGAATCTTAAACAGACTTCCTGCTGAGCATGGAGCCCACCACAGGGCTCTATTTCTTAACCCATGAGATCATGACCTGAGCTGAAATTGAGGGTCAGATATTTAACCAACTGAGTCACCCAGGGGCCCCTAAAACAGGTATTTTAAATATCTCCATTGCATAGGGAGGAAGCCATGACAGCTTTCCATACATCACAGTGCTAGAAAGTGGAGGAGTCAAAGTTTGAACCTGGGCAGGCTGATGACAGTGTAAACATAAGGCAGTACTGCATTCTTTCAAATGACAGGAGCAAGGCGGGTTCGTTTTTGAGACATGGATGGATGGTAATTACTTCAAGTGATTGGAAGTATTATCGTGTATCAAGTTGGGCATAAACCCCATCTCCTCCATGTTACCTGGGATGTAGAATAAACAAAACCAAAGGGCATTGTGTGAGGGTTTTAAGAGTGACAGCAGGAAGGCAGCAAGAATGATTGTATTCCTTGCTTTCTTCCTCTGTCTTATTTCTAAACATTTCACGGAATTTCTACTATTAAAAACAACTGCCCTCAGTTAAAAAACAGGCAAAGGGCTTGAGTAGATGTTTCTCCAAGGAAGATATACCAACAAGCACATGAAAATATCCTCAATATAATTACTCATTAGGGAAGCAAATAAAACCACAATGAGGTAGCACTTCATGCCCAGTGACAGGGCTACAATTAAAGAAAAAAAAGGAAAATAAGCGTTGGCAAAGATATGGAGAAACTGATTAGAACAATGGTACATTCCTGGTGGGAATGTAAAATGGTTTGTCACTGTGGAAACAATTTGGCAGTTCCTCCAAAGTTAAACAAAGACCTACAACATGGCCCAGCAATTACACTCTTCAATATGTACCCCCAAGAACTGAAATCTGGTACTCAAAAATACACAGATACACATGTGCTTATAGTAGCACTATTCATGATAGGTCCAGGTAGAAACAGCACAAAAGTTCATCAGCAGATGGAAAGAATACACTGTGGTTTATACATATAATGGAAGACTAGGGGCACCTGGGTGGCTCAGTGGGTTAAAGCCTCTGCCTTCGGCTCAGGTCATGATCTCAGGGTTCTGGGATCGAGCCCCGCATCAGGCTCTCCACTCAGCGGGGAGCCTGCTTCCCCCCCTCCCTCTGCCTGCTGCTCTGCCTACTTCTGATCTCTCTCTGTCAAATAAATAAGATCTTTAAAAAAAATAATAATGGAAGACTATTCAGTCATTAAGAGGACTGAAGTATCTGATACACCCTACATCAATGAACCTTGAAAACATTATGCTAATTCACAGTGCTAGACACAAAAGATTACACATTCCCTGATTCCCTTTATATGAAATGTTCAGAATACATACATCCATAGAGGCAATGCAGACTGGTGGCCACCAGGGGCTGGAGGAAGGGGAGAATGCAGAGCACAAGTTTAATGGAAATGCGGTTTCCTTTGATGCAATGAAAATGTTTGGAAATGATGGAGGTGGTGATTACACAATATTGTGAATGCGCTAAATACTTTTGCTTTCAAAAACATGCTTTTAACAGTGTGAACATGCTCAATTTTATGTTAAAGGAATTTCACCTCGTTTCTCAAAAAATAAATTGATTGCTTTGGATTTGATACTTCCTTTTTAAACGTGGAAATTGGGCAACGCAGCATCAGATATCAGCCATTTACAGTGATTTGCCCATTGACCATACCGTTTAGCTTGCCAGATGGTCTGTGTTTCTCTATGTTCCGGGAGTTTGAGTAGAGGGGGAGAGAACAGGTTTCTTAGTGTGAAGCATGTTTAGGAAGGAATCACTGAAGAGGCTGTTGATCATCTGAGTAGCTCATAAGCATGATTTGGAGTAGCAGAAACTGGATGAAGAATATGTGTGGGTATTGACCAAAAAAAGAGACCAGGGCTGAATTCAAAATTTTCCATAATTTTTGTGAGCTTCTCCTCATTCTGGGTAAATGAGAGGCTTCATTTACATAGGAGTTTTCTTTGGTAATGAGTTTTCTTAGCAAGCTATCTGCCAGATATATTTTCAGGCGCTTCCTTCTCGTGTGTGTGTGTGTGTGTGTGTGTGTGTGTGTAAATCATTTTGAAAGCTTTGTTGGTCTTCCTCACAGGAAGGTTGGAGGGAAATGTGTAATGGAGATCAGAGGGCGTCAGTGGTTGGCAGGGTTTGTGAGGGTTTGATGACCCCACCATGCAAACTATAGGATGCACATGGTCTCCATTTGCTGTCTTTAGTTCCCCAGTGCCAGTCTTCGTTTTTCACCATAAATATTGAAAATTCCTTTTTTTTTTTTTTTTTTTTTTAAATTTATTTGTTAGAGAGAGAGCAAGTGAGCACAGGCAGACAGAGGGGCAGGCAGAGGCAGAAGCAGGCTCCCTGCCGAGCAAGGAGCCCGACGTGGGACTTGATCCCAGGACACTGGGATCATGACCTGAGCCGAAGGCAGCCGCTTAACCAACTGAGCCACCCAGGCATCCCCGAACATGACTTTTTAATTGGACTTTTCTGGCAGGTAACTCAATCCAGTTGGGGTAGTCTTTTCCCATTTGTTTAAAGGAATGGATTTTTTATTAACATAGTTGTATGGAAATGTGTGACATTTTGCAGTATATCAATAAAGTAAAATTTGGCTTCTAACTGGATGTTTCATACTGACTCTCACAGTGGGACGGCAGGGGAAAGGGGGTATACCAGGACAATTCCTACTAATACAGAACAGGGACTGGGTTGCCATTTGTCATCTTTGTGATTAAGTGAAACTTGGGGCCCCAGTTATTCTGCATGCCACTTCTATTAGACTTATTTGTAGCCAGAGATTTCTTCCAAGTTCTGATGGGGAAAGAAGGAGTCACATGTCAAAATTTAAATTTGTTATACAGTTCAAAGAAAAAAAAAAGCAACCACATCAAGCTAGACTTTTGATGAAAATATCCTTTGGTGGGTAATCTTATTTGGAGCTTAAAAACTTTATATTTAATGATATCTTTTGTTTTCATTACATATATCAGCATAGCAGTCTTATTCCTGAATCTTGGGGACAAATTCTGCTTTGTATTTATCTTGTATTTTTGGAATCTGGAGCAGTACCTAGCTTATTCCCTATACTCAGCAAATAGACATATTACTGAACAAATGAAATGAACATGTTCCCTATTTCTAGAATAGTTTCTCTGATTTTATCTGTTATGATTACCAAGCTAAACTTCATTCTTCCTTGCACCTCTTCATTACATGTTATTTGAAAATTTTTTAAAAAGATTTTTATTTATTTATTTGACAGAGATCACATAGGCAGAGAGGCAGGCAGAGAGAGAGGGGGAAGTAGGCTCTCCGCTGAGCAGAGAGCCTGACGTGGGGCTCGATCCCAGGACTCTGGGATCATGACCTGAGCTGAAGGCAGAGGCTTTAACCCACTGAGCCACCCAGGTGCCCCTTGAAGTTTTACATATATATTTTAGAGAGAGAGAGAAAGAGTTGGGGGGAGCAGCAGAGGGAGAGGGAGAGAGAGAATCCCAAGCAGGCTCCACACCCAGCACAGAGCCCAATGTAGGACTTGATCCCACAACCCTGAGGTCATGACCTGAGCCAAAATCAAGAGATGGACACTTAACCAAATGAGCCACCCATATGCCCCTGAAGTATATTTTTAAGTGTAGTCTCCATCTGTTACAACTGGCCGTCTGTCATTGGGTGCACTTTACTTACTCAACTTGATTTGCTCCTACTCCCTTACATGAACACTCTTCATTCTACTCAGTCCCCCCAGTGGTCTTAATTTCGTGTCTTTTACCATTCTGCTTATCTATTGAGAACATTTGTATGAAACATAGGACCCTTAGGTCAAATGAAACAATGTAAAAGCTCTATAGTAGAATCAGCTTGCTTGATTGAATGCTCTCTGGGCAATGGGCACTTGATCCTATGAGTTAAGGTCCTCCCAGTCCAGTTATCTCTATATAATCATAATTAAAAAGCATACTCTAGCTGTATTTATGTCAATGCACATGAACTGACTTTGGTATCTGTGTATGCTCTGTGAGAACAGTGTTCATCAGTATATTGTCCAAACACATGGGATTATGCATATTAAAGAAGTTACTTTAGCTTCCCTTTGGCTAGATTATTGAAAGCTGAACCTGTGCTCTTGTTGTAGTATGGATGGATCACAGGCACTTAATATAATATGTCTTTAGTATTTCCCACTTTTCAATTCCAAGATCTACAGTAGATTTGGATTTTTTTTGTATATTTGCATATTAAACCTCTTAGTTTTACTTTGTTATGGACAGCATATTAAAATTATAGAAATACAAAAAAAATAAAATAAAATTATAGAAATACAATACTAAAAAAAGTTTTGCATCTTCTTCCCAACCTAATTTATAGATTGATTGATCAACCAATAGCTAGATTTTTTTTTTTTAGGATAAGTTAACTGTTCTCAAACTCTTTTTAAATCGGCAAATCCCTTTATATTCATAACAAATTATTGAAGACCCAGAGGAGTTTCTGTTCAATTGGTGAACTGGATTGGTGGTGGCCAGAGGCAAGGAGTAAAGTGGCAAGTAAAATGAATGAAGGTGGTTAAAAGGTACAAACTTCCAGTTATAAGACAAACTAAATCCTGGGGATGTAATTATAGCATGGTGTCTGTAGTTAACAATGCTGGATTATATATTTGAGAGTTGCTAAAAAGTGACCTTAGAAGTTCTCATCACAAAAGTGTATCTATGTATGGTGATGGATGTTAAACTCAACCTGTTAATCACTTCTTGATATATACACATATGAAATTAACCCAATGTTATACACATCAATTACATGTCAGTAAGTTTCTATTCATGTGCATTATATCTATATGCATGTATCTATGTGTAATATTATCTGTATTAAACATTAAAGATAAAATATAGGTATACAATATTATTATAATTACCACTTATTTGTTTTTTAACATAATAATAAACCCATAACAAATTAACAAAAATATTTTTATAAAAGATAACTTTTCTCAAGAAGTGAGAGGAATGATATTTCTTTTTTTTAATGTTAATTGTTTTTTGTTTTTTGAGGGGGAGTGGGGGTTGAGCAGAGGAAGGGAGAGAGAGGGAATCTTAAGCAAGATCCAGACCGAGTGAACAGCCCAATGTGGCATTTGATCTCACAACCCAGAGATCATGATCCAAGCTAAAACCAGGAGTCAGACACCTAACAAACTGAGCCACCCAGGAGCCTTGATTGCTTTTCATTTCTTTAACCCCATATTACCTAGCATAGTTTGGGCTTTTTATTTGTTGGTTTATAATATACTGATTTATAATATAATAATGATTTATAATATTCAACAGACAGAATCTCATATCTGTTTTGGTGTCCGGTCTGTTGTGACATCCTGCAAACATGGGATGTCACTTCTGGAAAAGCCACTGGAACAACTGAGAGAAGAATGAAAAGCAGCTAACACCAGTATTATGTTGTCAATTGCACGGACTTCATAGATTCCCTGAAAGTTCTTGAGGACCATCTGACACTGTCAGGCCACATCTTGAGAGATGCTGGACTAGACAGCAACAGACAAAGTGGACTACGAAATAACTTTGCCTCCTTTTGACCCGCATGTTACCAGTTCTTTGATCTCTTTACAAAGATCTACCTTTTTCGTGAAGACCTCTGTGCCCTGAGGGTAATTCCTGCAGGCCATCAATTGACCTGGCCTGTTTTGCTGAAATCATCTGCTTGGTCCAGATTTGAAATGTACTAATTAATAGTGATGCTTTGTAACAGGGGTCTGAGAATCATCTGGGGATTTTTTTTTTTTTAAAGATTTTATTTATCCATCTGACAGAGATCACAAGTAGGCAGAGAGGCAGAGAGAGAGAGAGGAGGAAGCAGGCTGTCCGCAGAGCAGAGAACCCGATGTGGGGCTCGATCCCATGACCCTAGTATCATGACCCGAGCCCAAGGCAGTGGCTTTAACCCACTGAGCCACCCAGGCGCCCCATCATCTGGGAATGTTTTATGCAGCTTGCTTGGATTGTATATTGAGAACAGAGATTGATGATTTGCATCTGGTCTTTTTTTTTTTTTTAAGTTTATTTTTTATGACTTTACTCATTTATTTGTCAGAGAAGGAGAGTGAGAGAGCGTGCACAAAAGAGCCCAAAAGAGCCCACAAGCTGGGGGAGCTGCAGGCAGAAGTAGAAACAGGCTCCCCGCACAGCAGGGAGCCGGATATGGGACTTAATCCCAGGATCCTGGGATCATGAACTAAACTGAAGGCAGATGCTTAACCCACTGAACCACCCAGGTGTTCCTGCATCTGGTCTTAATGAGACCTCCAGAAAGGTCAGCTGCTGGGGCTGATGACATAGCGGGGCTGATGACATAGCAAGAATATGCCTGCAGGACCAGTAAGGTGTAAGAAACTTTGGTGAAGATTTAATTCTGTGCTTCCTGGGTGTGAGATGTTCCATGCACACTGATGGTTTGTGGTCCAGAGAGAAAGTGTGTCTGGTAGGTCCCTCACTGAGGACAGAGAGTGCCTGCCTGGTCTCTCCCACATCTTTTTGTGAGGCAGTCTTGGGCTGTGAAGTATATGGTTAGTTTAGTGCTATTATTATAATGTATCCTTTTCCTGCAAAAATGGTGCATTTATAAGCATTGTTTTTTTCATTCTGTGAGTCTTCATTAGAAATGGAACCCCATCTGATGGCCACTATTAGTGCAAATTCCGTAATATCTCCAGCTCATCCCCCCATCTCTCCTTCCAGTGAACTCTGGCGGTATACGTGTTGCATTGTATGCTTGACATCTAATTGCAGTGTGCATTTTGTTATCTTTAAATTGGTTTCTAGGGGAGAGTATGTGCTATGGTGAGTGCTGTGAAGTGTGTAAACCTGGTGATTCACAGACCTGTACCCCTGGGGCTAATACATTATCAGTTTATAAAAAAATAAAAAAATTAAAATAAATTGGTTTCTAAGTGCAGGTCTTATCTTCCCATTAATTGTGAGCTCCTTGACGTAAAACACTATGATTCATTTTTCCTTTTTTCAAACTCCACATAACCTTGCATAGATTGGGCTCTGTATTTATCAGTTCAGGCTGTCATAACAGAATACCTCAGACTGAGTGGCTTAAACAACATAGATGTATTTTCTCACAGTTTTGGAGGCCAGAAATCCAAGGGGAAAAACCATCAGCTGGGGTAGCTCCTTGTGAAAGCTTTTTTTCCTGGCTGGCACATGGGTATCTTCCCGCTGTACCTCACAAGGCCTCTTCTGTATGCAAAGAGAGAGGGAAAGAGAGAGAGAGAGAGAGAGAGGGGGAGAAGAGAGGGAAAGAGGTGGGGAAGAGGGAGGGAGAGAGATCTCTGGTGCTATTTCCTCCTCTTATCAGGGGGCAAGTCTATCTGATTTAATCTAAATTACCTTCCCAAAGATCCCATCTCCAAATACAGTCAAATTTTAGTTTAGGGCTCCAATGTATAAATTCAATTTATAAATTCTATAAATTAGGGGGACACAATAGCCACCTCAGTCCATAGGAAGCTCCCAGTGAACTCTTGTTGAATATAATTGAGCTTAACCTGTTTTACAAAAACAGGCGGTCATTGACACACCCTGAAATAAAATGATCGCAATGACTGTAGCGGTTGATAGGTAACTGGGTATCAGTGTATTTATTAGCATTCTAATGTCTTTAAAAATCACTGACTCATTGGAATGATTTAGAAAAATAGACAGCAAAGGAGATACGTATAGATAAGCTGCTGTTTCAATTGTTTTCAGTAACAACTAACCTAGGTTTAGCGATCTCTGAATCATATAAACCACTCCCAAGATTGCTGATGTCCTTGGGCATTTGTTCTTACAAAATAAATGACTCGTATGCAGGATGTAGCACCTTTGCAAATCAGTGGACAAAATTTAACATAGATCCAGAGGGATCTCAATGCATATCTTTAAAGTAATTCTATCTTATTAATCTTATTTATTTATTTATGAAAGAGCGAGAGCGAGAGAGAGAGAGAGAGAGACAGGTGTGGGGGCAAGGGCAGAGGGAATCCCAGGCAGGCTCATTGCCCAGTACAGAGGCCAATTCAGGCCTCAAACTCACCACCCTGAAATTATGACCTGAGCTGAAAACAAGAGTCAGATGCCCAAGTAAGCCATGCAGGTGCCCCCTTATTAACTTCTCCTAAAGACTTCATTAAGAATAAATTCTGATTCTCACACAGCTACCCAAGCATATAACACCTCTGTAGCTGTAGCTGAATTGAATTTGTGGTCCCCAGATGGGCAGGACCCCGGGTTATAACAGCCCTCCTGGTGCTTCTGAGGCATTCAAGATTTTGAGATTCACAAGTTGATCAATAGCTCCAAACTCTGCCTTAACATTAAAATACGAGGCAAGCTTTTTTAAAAAAATGCTGGTGTCACCCACACATATGATTTAGTTTTTCTGTTTGTAACTAGACAGCATTGATTTTTAAAAGTTCCCCAAGTGATTCCAATGTGTAGACATGGTTGAAAACCAGTGTCCTAGATTAATTTGCATGCCATTCAGAACTGAAGTTATAAGCCTGTTTTGTGACCTCCGGCAGAATTTATAAAGGAGGCCAGGATTCCTTTAAGGTCAGGCTTATTTCTGTTCTTTATCTTCCTTTGACATATTTTAATATAGATGCATTAAGATATAAATATAATGTTTTCTTCATAGATGCACACGTCAATGAATTTTGATAATTGTGTAGTATCATCTAACCATAATCACGATCAAAGTAGAAAATATTTCCATCACCCTCCAAATGTCCCTTTGTCATCAGTGCCCAGCCCCTGGCAACCACTGATCTGATTTCTTTCCCTACAGTTTTGCTTTTTCTAGAAGGTCATAAAAATAGAATCATATAGTATATATAGCTTTTTGTGTTCTGCCTTCCTTTACCTCTTTTACTTGGCAGAAGGATTTTGAGAGTCCTCCATGTCACTGCATGTCACAATGGCTCTTTTATGGGTAGTGTTGAGTGTACCCCTTTACATGGGCACAGCACTATTGGTTTATGCACCAGTTGGCCGACATTTGGGTTTGGCACTATCAGCAATAGTTGCTATAAACATTTGCACAAAGGTCTTTGTGGGACCTGTGCTTTCATATCTGTTGGATATGTATCACAAGTGTGAATAATGAGTTATAGGGGATAAGAGGTATGCCTGAACTTATGACACTGGCACCCTGTTTCCAACAAGGCCATATAATTTTTATTCTCATCAGTAGCACATGAGAGTTCCAGTGGTTCTACATCCTCCACAGGACTTTGTGTTCTCTCTTACTTTACTTTGTTTTTGTTTTTGCCATTCTAACAGGTGTGTAGTATATCTTATAGTGATTTTTACTGACTTACCCTTAATAACTAATGATGTTGAGCATATCTGCCATCTAAGTCTCTTCTTTGGTATAGGGTCTGTTCAAAGCTTTGCCAAAGTGCTTAATGGACTTTTATAATGATAGAGTTGGAAGAATTTGTTATATATTTTGGATACCTGTCCTTTATAAGTTATAGGCTTTTCTGTGAATATTTTCTTCTATTTAACAGCTTTAAAAATAATAATTCTCTTTAAAGATTTTTTTTAATTTATTCATTTGAGACAGAGAGAGAGAAGGAGAGAGAGGAAGAGAGAGCATGAGCAGGGGAGAGAGGCAGAGGTAGAGGGAGAGGCAGACTCCCTGCTAAGTCAGGAGCCCACCACGGGGCTAGATCTCAGGACATGGAGATCACAACCTAAGCCCAAAGCAGACGCTTAACCATCTGAACTACCCAGGCACCCCTAAAAATAATTCTTAAATTTCTTTCAAAGAGCTGACATTTTATTTTGATGGAGAACAATTTATGAATCATATCCTTTTATTGTTCAGGGTTTTTTTTTTTTCTATCCTATGAAATCGATGCCTAAACCAAGGTCACAGAAATTTTCTTCATATGCTTTCTTCTAGAAGTTTCATAATTTTAGTTTTACATTCATGTCTATGATCCATTTTGATTCGATTTTTGTATGTATGTGGAATGCGATATCAATTGAGGTTTTGTTTGCTTCATCTTTATATATGGAAACCCAAATGCTCCAGTTGTTGAACTCCTGTCTTTCTCAATGGAATTATCCCAGCACCTTTGTCGAAACTCATTGATTATTTATGTGTGGGACTATTTCTTGATTTTCTATTTGGTTTTTCTAATCTGTACGTCTAACCTTGTGACAAAAATTTGTTTGGGCTTCTCTTGGTCCTTCTACTACTACATAAATTTTGAGTGAAGTGTCCTTTAAACGTCTGTTATCTCTACTAGTTGCAGGTGCTCTAGGGTCTTTGATCTATTCTTCTTAATGTGTTAGTTACTTGTTACACTGTTTGCTGAGAAAACAATGTTGAAATCTCCAACCCTTTGTGGGTTCGTTTGTGCGTCTCATAGTTGTAATTGTTAGTGTGTGCATCTTTAGGATCATTCCATCACCAAGTTGCACTGACCCTTTTATGAGGATGATAGAGCCCTTTTAACTCTGGTAATTTTCCCTGTACTGAAGTCTATTTCATCTGATAATAACCAATTCAGCTTTATTTTGAACAATGTTTGCTGGGTATGTGGGTTTCCATTCTTTTAATTGTAACTTGTCTTTATATTTAAAAGGAGTTTCACACAAGAAGGATATTATAGAGCCTTGGTTTCTTTGTTAAATCTGACAATCTCTGATTTTATTTGGAGTATTTATATAATTTATACCTATCATAGCTATTGATATATTTAGATTCAAAGCTACCATCATGATAGTTCTTTCTATTTGTCTCATCTGTTCTGGTTTCTTGTTCCTCTACTTGCTGGCCTCCTTGTGTATCAGGAATTTATTAATGACCTTTGTTTCCTTTTTTTTTTTGACTATTGGTATATGAAATTTACCTGTTCTGTAAATATTTTTAGTGGTTGCCTCTGTGCTTTGCAATATATATGCCTTCCAATAATATACTTTTTTATTTTACACTTCAAATATAGTGTAAGAAATAAAAAAAATCTATTTCCTCCCATCTTTTTTGCTATTGTTTGCTTTTATTTTACTGCTACATATATTTGAAATCTCCAATTTATTATTGCTATATTAGTATTTAAAACCATTAAATATAATAATAGAAAAACAAAATTTATTGTTCTGGTGCTCTTCATTTCTTTGTGTATAGCCAAGTTTCCATTTAGTATCACATTGCTTCTGCATGAAGAATGGTCTGATAAGAATGAATTCTCTCTGGTTTTGTTTGTCTGAAAATCATTATTTCATTAATTTTGGAAGTGTCTAAAATCTATATAAATCTACAGATAATAAAAAATACATATACAAAAATATATATACCAAAGTATACAAAAGTATTTGGAGATGAAAAGTTTAATCTCAATGCAGAAATGTAAAAAATACACCTTTGATCCCCCAAAAATAAACCAATAGGTTTTTCCCTCCTTAATTCTAAAGCGATACTTTTGTGAAGATTGTCAGATCTAACATTTTTTTTCTGCCTAAATTTACACTTTTCAAATGTTTTCTCTAAAGGGGACACGCTACCCCAAATTACGGCACCTTTACATATTTTAAGAATATTTTAAGTTAAAGGAGTCTGAGAAAACAGCATAAGTAGAAAGATCTATCTGAAGTACACACACACACACACACACACACAATCTTTCTCCTCTGAAACAGGTCATAAATCCCTTTTGTGAGAGGTGCCCTCTCCCTATATCCAGAGAAGAGAAGCTTCCTTATTTCTGAAGACAAAGGGATACCAAGAAAAATCCAAACAAATAGGCCTTGTTAAATTTTCCTGAGTCTACTACACTTGCTTATGATCCTCAACCTATCATTTTCTTTCCTATTTCCTCTTCATTAAACCTACCGTAAAAATACTCAGCTTTCCTTTTTTACCATAAAAATACTCAGCTTTTCCTCATCTTCACTTCATTCTAAAGGCTCTCATGTCATATAAAACATAAATCAATTTATAAGTTTTTCTCCTGTTACTCTGCCTTTGTCAGTTTAATTTTCAGACCTCACAAAGGACATTCAGAGGGTTGAGTCAAACTTTTTCCTACCCTGTATCTATAATACTCTTATCTAATAATCTAGACACCTGCTCTAATTCTGTCTTCTAGGTACATTTGGCACCTCCTTCTTAGAGAATTCCAGGTTAACTGTGGTTGATTATGAGTTTTACAAACCCTAGATAACTAGACCACATACAATGATGCTTCTGGACTTCTCTCCACACAAAAGAATCCTTTATATTTCTAAGAAACCATTTGTCTTTTATAATGGTCAGAGCTTAATTTCCTTTTTATTTCTTCTGTCTCTAATGGTCATAACCATCAGATCAATTACTTATTTAAATTTAATAAGATACTAAATCACTCAACTTTTCTTTTTAGATTTACTACTTTCTTCAACTCTCAACATGAGCTACAACTCACTGTACTTACAAAATGAATCTAATCAGTTGAGTGAAGAGAGAATGTGACAGAAAATTCATGTCCCAATGTCCTTGTCTTTTTTCAACTCCCAGCAACAAACATAGAAGTTTGCGTCTTTTCACTAGCAACATAATTATTATAATCTTGAAAATGATAATAAAAATTAGGAGCAAGGGGCGCCTGGGTGGCTTAGTGGGTTAAAGCCTCTGCCTTCGGCTCAGGTCATGATCCCAGAGTCCTGGGATACAGCCCCACATCAGGCTCTCTCCTCAGCAGGGAGCTTGCTTCCTCCTCTCTCTCTGCCTGCCTCTCTACCCATTTGTGATCTCTGTCTGTCAAATAAGTAAATAAAATATTTTTTTAAAAAAATTAGGAGCATGTATTTCAAAATCCTCATAATTTTTTAACAGCACTATGTTCATTTCAAAGCACTTTCTTTACTGTTTCTCACTTCTTTCTCACATAAATCTATCAGGTAGTCAGGGGAGGTGTTATTATCCTTGAGGGAAATACAAAGAAGAGTAACAGGGAATTAGGTATGTCTCAGACATAACACAGTGTTCTGCTAAGCAAGCTCAGAGGGTTATATGAAATCACCAAAGATTTGCTTTCTGGTCTCTTAGGAAAAGAAAAATAAATGGAGTGTGTAAAGGGAAAATTCTATTTGTGGACTAGGAATCAGGAGAATTAGGATTTGTGCAGTCATTTCAGATGTGACTCAAATAAGTCATTAACTTTT
>RCUC01067990.1:0-12363 GCA_003697995.1 Taxidea taxus jeffersonii
TTTTTTTTTTTTTTTAGGGTAACCTATTATCTCATCTTTTATTGGTAGAAAAAAAGTTCACCTATTAATAGATGTTCCTTTCTACGATTTCCAAATGTTTATGCTCCTTCTGGTGGGCTTTGTTTGTTTAACAAATCTGTTTCTTGTGCCAAATAGCAGCTCCTAAAATATTTGCAGAAAGCTATCAAGTGACCCTCTTCTGTGATTCTCCTCAAACAGAAGCACTTCAGTTGACTTCCGCTGCATCCCATAGTGTGTTAGCCCACGGCATATTTTACTAGTACATTATTTATCCTATCACAGTTGAATATGTGGTCCGTCTCTCATTTACTAGACTGTGATCTCCTTGAGAATGGTCACCGTGTCATATTTATTCATCCCTGTATCCCTGTTCTCAAACATAATGTGTGACACAGAGGATGTACTTAAATGGTTTTGGTAACTGAGTCACACCTTATCCTCTTATCCTTACTCTCAAGTTACCTCTTCTTTGGGATGAATACCCAAAATTGCTTGAACCTCAACTTCTTCTGATAAGCACTGTTTTGTTCAGCATCATACCATAATATCTATCACAGGATACTCAATTAATACTATTGAATTAATCTGGCAATATGTTCCAGGGCCTTTGTAAATCTTATTATTATCTTCTTCTGGACACACTGTGTTTTAAAGGCTCTTCTTAAAAATCAATACCACCCTAAGTGGGGTCTTGATGTGTGGTGGGATTATTGCTTCCCTTGAGCTATACATTAGGTAGCTCAGATTTGCATTTGATTTTTCAAATAGCTATCTTATGCCTTTGGTTCAGGTTGACCTTAAAGTTACTGAAATCTGAAAGTCCTTTCTCATGAATATTAGCATTTATATTTTCCCAATCTTGAACAACAGTTACTCATTTTACCTAAAATATAAAGCATATTTTAAGGCATATATAAAAAGGAATATAAAGCTATATGAAGACCTAAACAATTTATATAGTAGGTTGGTTAACTACCCAGGTTCAAATCCTGGGCTCTGCCACTTACCAGCTATGTGAATCTTGGACAGGGCCCAACTTCTCTGAACCTCAATCTCCTTATCTATTAATTGGCCATTTTGTTTGCAAAATACATGACAAAGGCTTTTGCAAAGAACAGGTGAAAAATTCTTATAATTCAATGATAAAAATCAACCCAATAAAATGAGGAAAATGTTTTTACAGACTCTTGATAACTGTACATAATGTAGTAGGTAAAAGGAACTGATATAAACAGAACTTTAGGATGTGGTGAGGTGTGGTGGTAGGGGAGGTATTCTATGGTCCTACTAGATTTCAGTCTTTTAGTGGGGCTATGCCTCTGGACTATGAACTTCAGGAGCACTTCTTAGTTTTTCTTACCCTCCCTTAGGTGGAACAGGACAGCTAGGGTGGGTTGGAGTTGGCTATAACACTCCCCTAGATCAGTTAGTCTCTGATAAAACCCTGGTAGTTTAGGCCCTGGTTTAATAGTTCTCTTAAGGACAGATCTTGTTAAGAAGAAGAGAATGCTTTGGTATATTTCAAAATAAGGAACTAAAGTTCCGGTTTTCATATCCCAGCACTGGTTCCCAGGGAGGTTTCAGCTCATGGCCTTCTTTCTGCTCTGATAGGTTTTGATTCTTTGTATTTGCCTGCCAGCCCCTCCAGTCTGAGGAATGGCAGATTGCCCAAGACCTCACTTCTTTTAGGGATCTGGAAAGAGTTTTTGAATTTTCAGTTTGTTCTGCTTTTTACTTGTTGTTAGGATGAAATGGTGACTTCCAAGCTTCTTACATCCTGGGCAGGAAATCAGAAGTTTCTTCGTAGCTTTTTGGGTACATAGTACATAGCATTTTTTGAGGTAATGCGCATATATCACTTTCTTCTGCACCAACAAATAGTAGATGTTAAATAAATATTTATGATTTCACATGTTTAGGGCTGTTATTCTAGCTTAGCAAGATTACTTGAACGTTGTCTGTCAAATAGCTTATTAAATTGACCCTCCTAATTTTGAGCCAAATGAAAATGTAATTAGTCTGCCTCCAGATATGGCATTGATTAAAAAGACATAGAGATAGGAGCTCTAAGTTATCTCGGATGTGTTGATTCACACTTTTCTTTTTATACAACCACTTAGCCACTTATACAAATGAATCTACAACATAAACCATAAAACTTCATTCTCTTCTTCCTTACAAATTTAATCTGTGTGTCAGCTAATGTTCTGGGATGACATTGTGAGAGACATTGCCTTGTTCTACTACTGGATATATAGCATATATTTCGTACTGATACAGTAAGGCAAAACTAGCTGTCTTAGAATCAATAGAGGGACTCCTCATATATTCGAATGAAAGAAGCCATTTGCCCAGTGCTGCTGCTGGGCTACCCCAACGCAGTGCTCTGGGCAGGGCACTGCGTACCATAGTAAGCTTCACGTTCCGGGGACAGGTTTATATGTTAAAATTAGAGCTACCATTTTTTACTCTAATTCTATGTCTTAGGTCAATCTCTAAATAATTTGAGCCTGAGTCTGGATTCTCCAAGAACACCGTGAGCCACATGAGGACAAGCACTGGCTACCCCACCAACATCATTCTCACTCAGCCTCCTCCAATGGAGGAACACTGATGATAATAGTCTATCCTCAGACTCTTATGAGATTGAAGCAGAAATTACCCTTTGGGACTACTGATGTCTCTTTTAGGTCCATTGACCCAGAATGTGAGAAACAAGAAAGATAGAATCCTTGCGCCTTCTGCTAAGTGAAAATCTCATCTATTATTCAATGGTCCCATTCTAAAGCTTGCTGCCAGGTGACACATTACTAGGAACACAATACAAAGAATACACACACACAAAACAACCACACACACCCCCCCTTGTAGCTATAACCAGTAGTATCACCTAAAAACAAACAAAACTGCTCATGGCTTCTAGACCCTGCCCTAGAATTCTCTTTCCAAAGCCTTCCACATTCCTATGTCTCCTGCCCCCATCTCTCCTGATAGATATTCTGGAAAAGCCAGTTAGAAAATATGTGCTGAATATTTATATTGTGCCTAGTTATGCATAAAGATCTGGGCCAGATTTAGAAAGTTTAAAAAAAAAAAGAAGAAGAAGGAGAAGAAGAAAAGAAAAGACTAACCCCTGCCTTCAATGAGTTCGCTGTCATCAGGAGGGAAGGACCCCACATGAAGGAGTGGTTCACCAGTGGTTCAGCATCCGACAACTGAGGGCCGGACTGTGTATTACAGACCATAAGTGCCAAGGACTTCTGAGGATAAACAGCACAATGAACAAGAAATGGCTGGGAAAATTTCATGGAAGGGGTGGTTTAACTCACTGCAAAGAGACAAACAGGACTGTGTGTAGGCAAAGTGATGTTTCCCATTCTTTTTTTTTTTTTTTTCAATCATTAGACTGCACTGCATCCTACATACATCCTGTTGCTTCTATATTCAGAAAGAAAAAAAATAATAAATTCCAAGTTCAAAGTTAATCATGGGCCCTAGGCTTGTGCCTATAGAGAGTTGCCTCCTATTTCCCTGGGGCCTCTCAGGGTGAGTAGCTGTCAGAGGTTATGTGGGAAACAGGGTAAACACTAACTAATTTTGTGTGCCATTTTTTAAATAAAAAGATTATGGCTAAATTTCAAACAAGTTTCTACATACCAAGAAAGCACTTTTGGATACCAAATTAAATTCTGAACTTATGCTAAAGTTTAATTATGATTTTGAAATCCAGTTACACTGTACAAAAAAGTAAAATTTAGAATTATTCAAGCAAGGGGACAAAGTTATTCCTCAGATGATGAAGCTTGAGATCCCTGGCCATGAAAGAAAAGAAAAGGGAAGGGAAAGGGAAGGGGAAAAAAACAAGAAAGAAAGAAAAAAGAAAGGGAAGGCAAGGGAAGGGAAGGAAGGGTTTAGGTACTTAATAGAACTGGTTAGCTTTAAACACTTAATGAATTCCCTAGAAATTTGCTTAAACAACTGTATCTTCTACTATTTATCAGATAAAAAAGACCTTAATGCAAAGAACTAACTAACATTGTAGTAGTGACTAGGACCAGAAAAAGACCCAAAGGTATGAGCCAGAGTAGAAATAATCAGCAATTATTCAATCAACAAACATTTGTCAAAAGCATGCCATGCACCAGTTATTGTGATGAACATTAAGTTTTCCTACAGATGAGGTACTGAAGGCAAGGCAGAAATGTTTTAGGAACAAGTTTAGATTTGGAGAACTCTGTGTTCAGGTGTCAGTCCTAAGCAAAGTTGCTCCTGATGAAAGAAACTCAGTCAGAAACCACAGAAAATGTTAACATATCTACATGGTGAACATTTTCCTTTTTTTTATGTTATGTTTGTCACCATATAGTACATCATTAGTTTTTTGATGTAATGTTCCCCTGATTCATTGTTTGCATATAACACCCAAATCTACCTCAGTGACCCAAAGGAGTTAGAAAGGAAATTATTGTGACTTCATTGCTTCACTGGAATTACTTTATTTACTACTACTAAGAGCACTTCTAACTATTTCCTTCGTTAGATATGCAACATGACAATGATCATTTTTCTCCTCCTTCTGTGAACCTTCAGTGTTTTCTACCAAGAAATATTTGGTTCATTTAACAAATAGATACATAGGGGGGTCTGGGTGGCTCAGCCAGTTAATTAAGCATCTGCCTTCAGCTCAGGCCATGATCCTAGGGTCATGGGATCAAGTCCCACATGGGGCTCCCCGCTCAGCTGGAAGACTGCTTCTCCCTCTACCTCTGCTGCTCCCCCTGTTTGTGCTCTTTCTCTCTCTCTCTGTGAAGAGATCTTAAAAAAAAAAAAAATAGATACATAGACCACTTAGTATGTTGTAAATATACACATAAGTGTGTTATATATGTTACTTATATGTTGTTTATATATTCATGCATATATATTTGTGTATATGTACTATATATATAGTGTGTTAACAAATATTTTGGTTTGTTTCTAAATGCAATTGTATAGTCACACAAGTTGTAAGTAGATGAAAACAAGGCTTGAAAATTATTGAAAAATAAAATCAATTCTTTCAGTTATAATTAGATACATATGAAATTAAATTTTGTCGGTTTCTTTCAGAATGGCAAGTAAGTAGCAACTACTGATGAAAAAAAAAACCAAACAAACTAAGAAACTTAATTCCATTATCTAATTCTCTAGTTGGAGACAATAATTTTCTTTTTCCTCACATTGTTGGAATAATAATTACTGCAGTATAATATTACTTCCACACCCCCAAAACAAGTGAAAAGTAAAGCAGAGAAGACAAAATCAAGATGCATAAGCTGTGGATAAATTCTGAGATGAAAAATTTGCTGGGAAAAGATGTTGGATGGTAAATTCATAAGCTCTGGCTTGTATCTTTTTTCTTTTTTTAGCCCTAGTAATGGTGGTCTCTACACTATACTATATATATGGCGTGGGCAGCTATGCCTGTGGAGGAGCCCCCTCTCCCTACTGAACAGGAGAGCAAGGATTGTTTTGTGTTTGTTTTGATAGGTTCATGAAAAACTTGACTCTCATGAGACCATCCAATGCTACAAAAATCAAATGTATATTTTAGCCTAGAGAACTATCAAAAGAATTTACATTTAGATTCTAATCCAATAAGGAGAAACACAGTAAAGACAGAGAACCTGTCCTCTGACCCATTTATATCACTAGATGGTAAGATGATGGAATGTTGTACTGAATAAGGTGGTGTGGAACAGCGTAGTGTGGAATGGTGTGAATCTAATAAAATCTTTATGAGATCATATCCACATCATCCCCAAGTACATCATTTAAACATGCACTGTTTATAAATATGCATCTTTATGATTCCTTAACCCACCCATTCACCTTTTATTAATGTGCACAATTACTGCCCACATCATTCAAGCAACATTCAGCATAAACTAAAACTAATAAGCTCATATAGCTTCTTTTCGAAAATCTGTGCTTTAACTGTGGTCAAAAAAACCAACTGGTAGGGGGAGGGTCTCTTTGTCAAAGTTAATAGCATAGAGAGAAAGGAATATTTAGCAAAACACTATAAAGGTAGGAACCCAGAACAATATCAAATATGTTTCCTTGATAAGAGACTGTGCATATCGGTAGACCATACCCACCCATCCCCACACCCTGATGTCTTACTGCACCTCAGTATAACGACATGGTACCCATTTGGAAATAGTAATAGTGATTAATCAGTGGGGTTTCTATTATATTATTATGACACATTCTTACTATCTGAATAGGGATGCTGAAGATTAATAGAATTTGGAACAAAGCCAAGAAAATTTTCAACAGAAAACCTAAACACCTATGAATTTTTTTTTAATTGATTTTTGTCCAGTGTAGTGCTGCCATTTATAGGCTTCATCTGTGTGGTCAGAAGAACAGAAAAGACAACATGCCCTATGACAACACACCCTGGCTTTCACCTCAAACAGGAGTGAGATGCTTTTTCTTTTTTCATCCCATTCAGCTGGTTCTGCCTTTGCTAGGTCAAATCCCCAGACACACCACTGTATATAGCTCTGAAATCCTTCATAGGTCGGACAACAGAATGGGGATTATTTCTTCTTTAGGGACATGTCCTATTAATCATGTTATATTCTTATTTTATTATTATTACTAAAAGTCATTGAGAGTAGTAATATGGAAACATTTGAAATTTTAAGTACAGATATTAAGAAAGGGATGAGAGATACCAGGGGTCTATCTACAAATAGCTGAGAAGATAAAGGTCTGGGAGATCTCTGGGTCAATCCCACTTAGGGGACTCGGAAAAAGTGCTGAATTTGTTAGAGCATTGTTAGATCCAGCTTGAGTCAACAAAAGGAAGCAGCTACCAATGAAACTTCTTCAGACCAGTTAACAGAGGTAAAACATCAGATCCATGATGATAGGTAGGCCAGCCCTCTACCATGTCATCAGAGTAAAGTATCCAATTCAGGACACTAGGATAGAAAAATATAACGATAGCTTATTTTGAGGTGCTGGATTAAAATAGTGAAGGGTCTAGAAATGTATGATCTAGGGCAGAGTTGAAAGTAGAGAGAAATTAATTAATTAATTAATTAATTTTTTTAAAAAAGAAAGAAAACAGAGAGAACACTTAGCAGAGGGAAGATTTAGACAGTTAATGGAACTGGTACTGAAATAGTTAAACGGTATCTGGTGGAGGAGGGAAAGAGCTTATTGTCTGGCTCTCAGAGGCCAAAGTCCAGCTGGTAGACAATATAAGAAGCAAGTTCTTTACTCCATAAGAGGGATCATTTTGACCATCTGAGAAGGTCATCAACTCCCTATCCCCGCAGTGCTCAAGTACAGACCCAACACCACTTAGGGAGGATATAGAGTCAAATGAAATGAACTTAAAGGTGCTTCCAATGCAACAATTACTCTCCTGCAATTCCCCCAATTATCCGTCTCTCACCAAAGGTCACCAGAAATGGCAGGTCTTCTTGTGTAACTTTCATCCCTACTTCATTTTTTTTTCATTTTCCAAAACTGCTGCTCTCATCGCGGGGTGCAAAAGCATACCGTCTTCTCATGCTTTCTTGCTCCCTTGAGTAATGTGTCCCAGTTTGGGTAATTACATTCTGCCAGCCTAAATTATCCTTGCAGTTTACATTGAGTAAGGCATTTTTCTTTAATATCCATCCTAAATTGTTGCATAGTGTTTCTGTGTACCAGTAAATATTACATACATGCCAAGGTAATAGTCAGAACCTTGGAAACAGCCCACCCTATTTATAGGAGAACAAGGAAGGATTAAAACTAATTAAAATTTACTTCGATTATTCATACTCTTTCTGCATGTTTGGGCCTTTATGCCAGCAGTTAAGGGAAATTGGCTTCACATAACCTGCACTTATTTTTCAGGGTTTTGTGAATTTTTTCAACTCCCATACCTATCCAATTCCCACTTCACCCAATGGGCACCCCGAAGTAACTTTGTGAGTGGCAAGAAAGAGGGATATGTCAGTAATATAGACGTGGGGTGAAGAGGTTGAGGTTTTGGACTGAAACCCTTCATCATGGAGGTAATTTTTAAATACAGCTCTGTGGATGCCTGGGTGGCTCAGTGGGTTAAGCCGCTGCCTTCGGCTCAGGTCATGATCCTAGGGTCCTGGGACCTGGGATCGAGTCCCGCGTCAGGCTCTCTGCTCGGCAGGGAGCCTGCTTTTCCCCTCCCCTCTCTGCCTGCCTCTCTGCCTACTTGTGTGATCTCTGTCAAATAAATAAAATAAAATCTTTAAAAAAATAAATAAATAAATACAGCTCTGCAAGTTTTATCACAGTCATGGCTGCTCCAGTCAGAGGCTATATCATACACACACACACAATTTTTTTTTTCTTGTCTGCCTCCTTATTAAGAATATTTATTCTAGTTACTTTCATTGCTGACCTTGGGAGTTAGTTTATTGCAAATACTATTTCTGTTGTTTGTTTGCTCTCACTCTCATTCTCATACACACCTACTCTCTCTCTCTGGTCTCTGACCTCATTCCTTAATGATCTCAGTATCTCAAGGTAGCATTTTTTCCATCAGCACATCATTTTTTCTACCTATGTTCTGCATTAGGCAAGAGGCGCATGAGGGCACACAGCAGCTCGTTTGGAGATGGTAAGTATCGGCAAATAGTCTGCATACGCTATGCTTACTCCAGGGTGAGATAGTTTATCAACTATTGACTCTCAAGGTCAAGAAAGCAGGGGTGGGTCTACTATCCTCATCTCTCCAGGGTTCAAATGAGGTCTAAAATAAACAGATATCCAGGAAATGCTATTTGAACTAGCTTGAACGAAATGGAAGAAATGAATTGCATGTGTGAGACTTTAAACCCCAACACCTCAAAGCCCTCTTGGACATCTGCCCTAGGTACAGGATCCCTTTCTCTGACTTCCAGGCTCACCTTCCTCTTTCAACCTTAGTATCTCTATATCTGTGTTTTCCAGAACAGATATGCCACTCTGCAAATATTACATACAAAGAAATACTCTTTTTCCCTTTAAGATTTGGTCCTTTTCTTTTGCCATTTCCTGCTAGGTCGAGACGTTCACTGACATCTTCACATATTTATCCTTGATTTGGCAAATACTTAACAGAAAAACAAAATCAGAATGGTGTGATATCCAGAGGTACACAGATGAGGACTACGTTCATGAAACATACAGTGTAGAGAAGAAAAAATGTTAAATATTTATACAAAGAATTAATTTCTATTCTGAGACGGAAAGGCTCAGAACGAGGAAAGAGTATAACAGAGAAAAACAAAAAATTCCGAAGTCCTTATGTGAAGCCAACAGACCTTTAAAAGCAATCTTTGATGTTCGGATGGGAACTGTCGTATCAAACCCTGTCTGCACTTGACTGTCTCCTCACTCCCTGGTCTGGAGCAAGTAGAGAGACTCCTCTCTGACAAGGAATTAGGAGACCTCGGATCTTCTTTAGACCCTGCCACGGAGTCTGTGGTGGTCTGGGGAGAGCCCCTTCCTTTCTGGGCCTCTGATTCTCTGGAAGCAAGGTGGGCAGATGGCACTGTGCTCACTGTGGTCCTTCAGGCTCTGACATGTTTTGATTCTCAGGGCCAATGCCTTAACTTAGAGAGAAGAGCAGACAGGTATGACTGGGCTGCTATTCAGGCCTGAAGTTGTTAATTAGGCATGGAACACTACATGCATTTTACTTCACCTGAACTTCAGATAATTTTTGCTTTACAGTTTACTCTTTCCTCCATACAATCTCCCCATCTATTCTAAACTGGTCTATTCACAAATGGTTGCAAGAATTTGGGGGCTTACATTGGCTGTTTTGCAATTCAGACAAGTGATTAGAATATTCCCAGCACATACACTTAATCAAAACAAGCCCAATTAAGCTCACTACTCCAGATTCCACCTCATTAGCTTTCTGTTCCTAAAATATAACAGATGTCATTGCTGCAGGCCCGGAGGTACAGACACATTTTTTAGCTAAGCACTTACAATGCAACCTAAGTTAGAGGAAGATTTAATTATTACTTTCATTGTCATGGCTTCCTGTGGAAGCTCATTTTTCACTTAATAGCAATCTCTTTCTACCTAGTTGCCCACTGCCACCAAAATAATGTGTCTTTCTCCTCAAATAGTTCATAAAAAGTCTCATCCCTACTCTCTCCTTTTTTGCCTGGTAAATTGATTTTGGTTGCTCCTGGATTTATCTGACCCTGCAATTTTTATTAAGTGAATGGAAGGAGGAAGAAATGGTGTGCAGTGATTCCTTCACCTTTCTTAGGAACACCTGGCCTTGTTTATGGGATGCTCTGGACCCTGCATTCAAAGAAGGGTTCACGTCTCTATTGGTTCCCGCTGCATTTTGGACAATATTGTAATTATAGCCCTTGTCTGCACTGCAATTCTTCGGATGCATTTGCTCCTTCTCAAGGCCATCAACACTTTGAGTCCTGGACCCCAACCTATTTCTCTTCATATTCCCAGCTCCAAGCACACACTGGCATCCAGTGGGCACTTGTTTTTAAAAATGAATGGAAAATTAAAAAGGGAAATGAATCCAGTTCTGCTCTGGGCAACCAAAGAAAGGAAAATGCTTTATGTGAGAGAGAATCGGTAACTGATTCTTGCAAGTGGAGTAATTAGTGATTATTTGTCCGACAAGCAGGTAACTGTAAATCTCAGTCTAATACATTATTCACCGGTTTAATCCATTTTTCTAATCAATGTCAGCATGAGTTCACTAGGTCTTAGGCTTTTTATTTTTAATTACATATGTTCTTAATTATCGTGGCAATGCCATAATTTGAGATTATAACATGCAGGGAAGGAATAAGCACCCTGGCAAGCCATGTGTACAGACTCCCATGCCTTCCCGCATAGGCCATGGGAAGAAGTATGTCAGACGGCGGCTCCTAGTCAAGGTAAATTAGGCACCTTATGTGTTTCAGGTTGGGTTTTATTCATGGCCATGTCCTTTTTTCCTCTTGCCCTCATTTTGTATTCCTAAATAAGAACTTATTTTTTAAAAAGGCCGTAGGCAGTCCCCCACTCTGGAAATATTAAACAATTAGACTCCAAAATAGCCACCCCCCACATAGATGTATCTCTTGTTTAGATTTGCAGGTGACCCAGGGCTTAGAATTCATAGTTACTAGGGAGTTAAATAAATAAGATTCAAACCATACATACATACATACATACACACACACGTACATCCATACGATTTTAAGAAGATATGATTTGTAGTTTTTAAAACTGACAAGAACCTATGTATCCAAATGAGTGTCTTTCTCTTTACTGAGTCTCCTTGGTGAGTGGTAATAATTCCAAGAAGGCTGACATTACTCAGAACTTTCCAAAGTCTCCTTTAGGAAATTTCTAGAGAGCCATGTATTAGTCAGCTCAGCCTACCATAACAAAGGGCCACAGGCTGGGTGGCTTACACAATAGAAATTTATTTGTCACAGTTTCAGAGGCTGGCAAGCCCTAGATCAAGGTGTCAGCCACTTCAGTTCCTTGTAAGGACCCGCTTCCTGCCATTTTCCCACCATGCTCTCACAAGGCCTCTTCATGCATGTGGAGCGGATAAAGAGAAAGTGAGAGCACGTGCACCACTGAACTCTCTGATATCTCTTCTTATAAGGGCATTAATCCCATTGGACAAGGACCTCACCCTTATGACCTCATTTAATATTAATAACCTTCACAAAGTCATTAACTCCAAATGCAATCACATTCAGGGGTCAGGGCACCAAGAGAAGAATTTGGTGCGGGGACAAAAATATTCAGACCACAAAAAGCCAGTCTAAGAAAAATAACAACAAATTTCAACTGGGTTGCCTCGAAATCAGAGATTTTGTGTTTCCGAAGGAACAAGCATTACTTGCTTTTTTTAGTCACCCTTACTCATCTAATTCATTTACTTGACTTGGCTTTAAATAATCCATGGCAGTTTCTAACATTGAAATTCACAATCAACATGTAAAAGATTGTCACTGCAGAATAACATACTACAGAGTCTGAAGACAGTTTTCAAGGAGGAATTTGATATTTATTTAGAATGATTACAGCATTGTTGGAATTAGTGCATGGGCGTCTAGGTTGATCTGATATAGGGGAAAACATTTAATCAGATAGAGACTGTAGGGTATGTTTATTGAGGCAACCTGTAGCCTGCCTGTGTCTAAAGTAACAGCTTCTAGTCATAACATATCTACAACACACCTGTAATTAAAGAGCACCATGCTATATAAGAGACAGCAGGGCATACTAAAGTTAAATACTGATGCTTTCATTTTTGGATTCCCTGAAAGTAGGACAATATTT
>RCUC01068003.1:0-10942 GCA_003697995.1 Taxidea taxus jeffersonii
CAGAGAATGGTAAGATGTCAGACTTAGGGAACCACAGGCTCTTTCTGGCTCTAAAGCTGTGATTTGTAGGAATTCATTCACTCAGTGAGTAGACCCACTGAGTGAGTGCCTTTGTTGCATCCCTGGGAAGGAGGGAAAAAAAAAGAGCCTGGAGCCCAAATGGGGAGGGAAAAACTAACACACCTGAAAAAGAAAATTAATATCTAGGCTGGGAATAAAACAGGGAAGGAATAAAATGAGGCCAACTCGTGGAGAGTCTGGGGAGTCGGGCTGTGAAATCTCACCTTGACAGAGGAAAGGGATAAGAGGAGGAAGAAGAGAGCAGAGAACATCAAACTTTGGATTTTATAGAGCCTCCCTTATCTCATCTGAGCCTCACAGTGAGTACTCTAGGAGCTGGGTGACATAGAGATAGTGAGCAGGTTCACTAGAGTTAAATAAAATATTTCAGGACCCCCAACAATAATGTCCCAGCTACAAATCTGGATAGGGGATAGATTCTAGGCTCCTTCTGGACTAACAGGCTCCTGAAATTCATGCTGGCATTTTACTAGCGCTGGTTTCTTACTGCACCTCCCCAGATCCCAGCAGATGAAGAACCTAAATGAGAGAAATAACATTTGCTAGACTCTTGATTTGAAGGTGACTGCCCTGACATGGGGGCATGATATGACAACAGTGCTGTTCTTGAAAGATAAGTTAGGCTGCCATTTGTCTCCCATCCAAGTGCTAACCAGGCCCGACCCTGCTTAGCTTCTGAGATCAGACGAGATCGGGCGTGTTCAGGGTGGTATGGCTGTAGACTCCATTTGTAAGAATGATGAGCATTGGAAAAGGAGGGAGACAAAAACGTGACCAGTTAGCGGGGGGGGGGGGGGGAAGGGGGGGGGGGGGGCGAAGAAGGAGGGGGAGACAATTCGAAAGGGCCAGGGAAGGCGTTGTAAAGAGCAGGGATTGTGTCTTCCTTGATGATGCATTCAATGTAGGGGGTGAAGGTAAAATCATATTCAGGTTCCATTGTTATCTATTGAGCACTTATCAGATTTCTAATTATACACTTGTGTGCTTTCACATGCCCATTTAATTTGGTCTTCAGAGCAACCATGCAGAGCTAAGTTCTGTAAGAGATGTTGAGAGAATCATTTGCGGTCTCCAGCTAATAAGTGCGGAATTTGGATCCAGCTGTCCTAACTCCTAGTCCCATGTTTCCTTCATGACACGATGGATCTAGAGAGATGTGGCATGTACAGAAATGGCACAGTTGAGAGGAGTGGCCCATGGAGAGGAAGCATGCTGGGCTTGATGTTGGACCCACAAATATGAGCCACAGTGAGACATCCATCCAGTTGGAGATGTTCTCTACTGACTTGGCTCAGTCTTGCCTTCCATCCCAAATCTTTAATGCAGCCCCTCAATAGGGCCTGTGACCCTCAGTGTGCTTGTCCTCCTGAATAGCACCAATCCTACCATCTCAGACAAATGTTCTGCCCCTCCCCAGCCCACTTTCTGCTTGTGACTCCCCAGCTTCCCGTTCTCTTACTTCCATTATAAATGCCTTTGGCCTTTTAGAAACATCAGTCCCTTGATCTTTTTCTTTTCTTTCAACCTTTTATTAGTTCTTCCAGGTTTCTCCATCTCCCCAAATCACCCTAGACTCCGTGGCTGATCATCTAAATCCTGCTCTTACCAGCACCTGATTCCCCTGTACTCCCTCTCTCTGTAACCTCTCTCAGACAACACCCCAAGCTTGGCTCAAAATTATCATTCACCTTCGTGCTTAGCTAGTTTCCAGAGAAAAATTTCTCAGCCTTGCAGAGAGTACTTACAGATCTGTGATCCCAAACTCATCTGGGTCCTCAGCACTTCCCTTCATCCTCTCCCTGCCTAGGATCCTTCTCTGTTGCCTCCTACGTTGTAGAGAAAACCTCCAGACCATTACACATGCTCTCCCCATGTCCCTGCTATTTATACATGTATCAGTATGTCCCCCTCCTCCCTGCTTGTCCTCCTACAACAGAGAATCAACCATACCTTCTGCCCAAGGGCCCAAGGCCAGGCCCCATCTTCCTCTGCTCCCTCATAGCACCATAGGTCACCTCTCCTCCTCTGCAGGCTCCTTTCTTTCAGCTTCTAAACATTCTCCACCTTTTCTTCTTTGACCTCCCTTAGCCTCACAGTCCTCTTAGCCTTTGTCCAACTTCTCTTCCCCTGCTTGTCCAAACTTCCCAGAAGAGTCAGTCTCTACTTCCTCATCTCACACTTGCTCCTCAACCCACAGCCATCGCACTTTCTCCTCCACTAACTCATAGAGCCTCGTTCCTATGAATTGATATGTCTAATTTTTATTTTCCCAGAGCTCTCTGCTCTACTTTTTTTATTGCAGTAAAATGCACGTCACATAAAAGTTACAGTCTTAACCATCTTTAAGTGTCAGTTTAAGAAGGTTAAGTACATTCACACTGTTACGTAACCACCTTACAAAACTAACTCTGTACCACATTCTCCCCACCCCTGGCAACCACCTTCTATTCTCTGGTTTCTATGAATTTAACTGGTCTACATACCTTTTTGTCTTTTTGTGACTGGCTTTTTTCACTCAACATAATGTCCTTAAGTTTCATCCATCCTGTCACATGTGTCAGAATGTCCTTCCTCGCTAAAGCTGAATCATATCCCGCCGTATGGATGGGCCGCATTCTGTGTTTCCACTCATCTGTTAATGGACACTTGTGTGCTACGAACACACAGGTACAAATCCCTCCTTGGGACCCGTTTTCAATTCTTCCAGATGCAAACCCAGAAGCAGTATTGCTGGATCATATCATCTCCTTCATTTTTTTAAAGTTTCTCATTTCCTCCTTCCTGAGGCTCTCTGCTACACTGTTTCCATGCGATACTGTCCTTATTCTCACTCCCAGTTCCTTCTGTTGCCTTCCTTCTCCCACCTTCTCCATTTCCTTCCAAGGTCTCCCTCTGCCTGCCCGAGTGGTCTGTGTCCATCAGCATCCAATTAGAAAAACAGAAACCACCTTCCAAAGAGAGGGTGTTAGGTGGGCTGTTGGCTCCACAGATGTTGGGAAGCTGAAAGAATAAGGGGAAGGGGAATGTTGAGGGAGCCCAAATCAGTAACTGTGGGGTCAGTCACTGCCACTCCTCCCACAGGGCTGGGCAACAGAGGAAGAGGTAAGGATGACCCTCACCACTGATGCTGGTGATGAGAGGTTCTCAGGAAGCTCTGCTCTGCTGCATGGTCCTTGGACCCTCACGCACGGTGCTCAACCTGCGGATGCTGGTAGTTCCGATCGGCTGGTGCTGGGAGTCAGTGAAGAAGCCTGAGACTGGCACTGTGGCCACCTTCTCTGACTTAAGTGACAATAACAATTAGAAACAGGAAGAGAGTCCATTCTGTCCTTCTCATACCTTCCGGTTTTCCCTTAATGGTTCTGTGGGCAGAAGCCAGAGAGGATCCACCCGGCAAAGGAGACTGGGGAGCAAGCCACTGGCCACTCTGGCCATGGCCTCTAAGAGTACCATAGAGGGGTGACTGGGAGCTGAGTGACAGGGCACAAATGACCAGCCGGAGCTCCACCCTGGGTCCACTCTTCTCCCTCAGTCTACTTCCCGGGAGTGGTCTCAGTTTTCTGGGAGCGAGTTCTCACTGCTCCGACCACCACCTGTGCGTGCTGACCCCCAATCCATCCACCCAATGCCGACCTCTGACTGAGCTTCGGACGCACTGTCCCTTTAGTTGTGGGCTAGAAAGCTCCACCCTGGTAGTTCTTGAAGGAAACAGGCTACAGATGGGACTTGTTATCTCTCCCCTCAGCCTGCTTCTACTCCTTTGTTTCCTGTCTCAGCTGGTGGCTTCATCTCTGCCAGTGAGCTATTCCAGAAGCCTGCGGGGTCCTCCTCACTTCATTGGCTCCTTCACCCCCCAAACACCTCTGCAGTGCCCTCCCTCCCCTCTGCTCCATCTGTACCACTGTCCCAGCTCAGGCCTTTATTCGGTTCCCCTGTCCACTTTACAACCTCCTCAGTGTCCAGTCAGACTTTCTTCTTGCCTGCCTGGAACTCACACAGATGCCTAAATGGCAGTTTTTTGTGTGAAAGCAAGCAGGCACTCTAGAAATGTTTTCTGAATGAACAGAAACTTGGGGAGGAAAGGCCAGGACCAAAGGTGAGAATTTGCCCCAGAGGACCCAGACTCATAAGCCTTCACGATGGATTAGATGGATCACCCTTCATTATGGGGCAACAGGAGGAAGAGATGGCAAATGTGAGGCCAGTGATGGAGAGTACGTGCCACAGATGCCAAAGGAAGTGTTTCAAGAAGGAGGGGAAGGCCAGCTGGGGCAAATTTTGCTCAAAGAATAAGGAAGTTGAGGATTAAAAAAAGGGTTTGGGGTGTCTGGGTGACCCAGTGGGTAGAGCATCTGACTCTTAGTTTTGGCTCAGGTCATGATCTTGGGGTCATGGATTGAGGCCCATGTTGGCTCCGTGCTTTGTCCTGCCCTCCCCCCTCCACTCTCTGTCTCTCTAAAGAAACTAATAAATAAAATCTTTTTTAAAAAGTCATAAATTCCACCAAGAAAGAGCAAGTTTTGCAGTTTTAATAAAGCTGTGGAGAAGGGAGCCAGACTATACACAATAAGGAAGGTTTCCACAATGAGATACCACCTCACACCAGTCAGAATGGCTAAAATTAAGAAGTCAGGAAATGACAGATGTTGACCAGGATGCAGAGAAAGGGGAACCCTCTTACACTGCTGGTGGGAACACAAGCTGGAGTAGCCACTCTGGAAAACAGTATGGAGGTTCCTCAAAAAGTTGAAAATAGAGCTACCCTATGACCCAGCAATTGCACTACTGGGTATTTGCCCCAAAGATACAAATGTAGTGATCTGAAGGAGCAGGTGCACCCCAATGTTTATAGCAGCAATGTCCACAATAGCCAATCTATGGGAACAACCTAGATGTCCATCGGCAGAAGAATGGGTAAAGAAGATGAGGCATATATATACAATGGAATATCACTCAGCCATCAAAAAAATGAAATCTTGTCAACTGCAATGATGTGGATGGAACTAGAAGGTATTATATTAGGCAAAACGAGTAAATCAGAGAAAGACAATTATCATATGGTCTCATTCATATGTGGAATTTAAGAAACAAAACAGAGGATCATAGGGGAAGGGAGGGGAAAATGAAACAAGATGAAACCAGAGAGGGAGAGAAACCATAAGAGGAATTATATAAGACTGATGAATTACTAAACTCTACCTCTGAAACTAATACTGTATTATATGTTAATTGAATTTAAAAAATTTTTTAAAAAGGAAGGGACTGGTTTCATAGGAGCAAGCAAAGCTGTAGACTCTTTTTTGAAATGGCTGAACACTGTGGAGACAAGTCAAGCTCCCCCGTTTGGGTGGAATAAAATGTGTACCAGAATGTTCCTTATCTTATTTTCTTCTCACTTCTCCTTTCCACCCTAACGAGTACAGAATGGCTGAATTCATGACAAAATAGTTCAACTTCCCTTTTCTCATTGTTGGCATAATGTTTTTTGGATGTTATTTTCACAGCTGGTGTGAAATAAAATTCTATCCCTTTCCAAACTTACAGAAGGTTGATAGTTGCTTTTCATGTCTACTCAGAAAATGTGAATGAAATACAAAATATGAACAAGTCGCTTTTCTTCACAAAAGGAGCTAAGATACATTTCTCTATCAAGAAAAAAATTGTAAAATGCTTTAAAAAAATCTTCATGGCAGGCTTTCAAAACTGTATTCTAGAACAATTACTCCAAGAGTGAGAATGTCAGTAGTAAATTACTTTCTTAACAGGTCTGCAGTATGTGCCTCTGGCACAAGGAGAGACATGAACAAATTCCTCTTAACGAGGAGCAGAAGATGACTAAGGGAAGTTTCCTAAATTATCAACCTGGGAGGCTGGGAAATTTGGCCAGTTTTCAAGTTGAAAGCAACCTCTGCAACGCGAACCAGGTAAATCCGAGTTTGTGTCGTAATGGTGAGTCACTGGGGCACAGGAAAGCCCAGGTGGCACTGTCCCAGGTATAGCTCAATAAACTGAAATGGAGTAGACCTTACTGTATAATTCACTGTCACAAAAGACCTGTTGACAGGGAATGTCTCCGCATATCCTTGAAACTGGAGCTCTGACAAAAGAAACTGCTACAGGAAATTATTTTTCAGTATCGGAAGCTGAACTCCTAAATTGCTGACAGATAGAAGGAGGTTCTTAGCTGAACTTGAGTAAAAACAGTCCTGTACAGGGGGGTTATTTCTGGTTTTTTATTTTTTTAAGGATTTTATTTATTTAGTTGACAGAGAGAGAGAGAGAGAACAAGCAGGGGGAGCGGGAGAGGGAGAAGCAGGCTCCCCCCTAGCAGGGAGTCCTATGTGGGGCTCGATTCCAGGACCCTGAGATCATGACCTTAGCCGAAGGCAGACACTTAAGGACTGAGCCACCCAGACACCCCTCCAGGAGGTTCTTAACCGCAGGTGGTAGATGAACTTGGATTGAGAAAAATATGTTGGGTCACTTTAGTGGCTCAGTCAGTTAAGCATCTGCCTTCGGCTCAAGTCATGGCCCAGGGTCCTGGGGCTGAGCCCCACATGGGGCTCCCTGCTCAGCAGGGAGTCTGGTTCTCCCTCTACCCTTCCCCCGTCACTTGTGCTTTCTCACTCTCTCTTTCTCAAATAAATGAAAAACAAAATTTTAAAAAAAGAGAGAAAAATGTTTATTTTCATTATCTCTAACTGAAACTTAGCATTTTGTTCAATTGTAGATGAAAGCAACAAAATGCTAGGATTAACAGAAGCCCCAGATTTTTCATACCACCTTACAATTGTTGCAGATACTTTCAAATACCATTTATACTCATCATTATTAGTTATTAGACTAGTCTATATAGCTAGCCTATAACTAGACTAGTTATATTACTAGTCTCTAACTAGAGTAGTGATTTTACTAGTTATACTACTAGTTGCTAGATTTTTATTTAATGTATTATAAAGTAGTATGTGCATTATTGTATCAGAAATTTAGAATTTAAAGATATTTTGGGGGCACCTGGGTGGCTCAGTAGGTTAAGCATCTGTTATCAGCTCAGGTCACGATCCCAGGGTCCTGGGATGGAGCCCCGAGACGGACTCCCTGCTTAGCAGGGAGCCTGTTTCTCCCTTTGTCTCTGCCCCCAAATCGTGCTCTCTCATTCTCTATCTCAAATAAATACAATCTTTAAAAAATATTTTGATAATCTTATTTTATTGTAATTAGATTCTTTGGTTATTCTACATGCTTTATTTCATAAATTTAAAAAAACATTCTGAAGAGTCTAGGCTTCACCGGACTGTTGGTAATGTCCATTGCATAAAAGAAGATGAAGACTCTCTGATCTGGTATTTTATGAATAAAGCTTATGGTTCATTTCTAGTTGCAGGCATAAAAATACGAACAAGAGATTATGTTTGCACCATTTGGTGCCCTTAATAAGCTGGAACCCAGATATATTCTTTTTTTTTTTTAAGATTTTATTTATTTATTTGTGTGAGAGAGAGCACAAGCAGGGGGAGTGGCAGGTGGAGGGAGAAGCAGGCTCCCCGCTGAGCAGGAAGCCCAACTTGGGGGTGATCCCAGAACTCTGGGACCATGACCTGAGCTGAAAGCAGACACTCAACTGACTGAGCCACCCAGGTGTCCTTTATTCTCTATTCTTCTGTGCAATATACTTTTGGTTCAAGTGCAAAGAAGAAAAGATATTCTACTTCCCTTTGGAGACCTATTAACAGAAAATTCTCCAATTAATTGCTGGAATTGGTACAGACCCCAAGATGGCCAAGTTCTAATGTGAAACATCAACACTGAGTCAAATCTCCAGGGAGGCCCTGGGGTCCCCAGACATTTATGAGGTAACCAATGGCCATGGAAAGGACATGTGGAAGAATTCCCAGCCCAGGAGTGCAGCTGGCAGGGGAGATGATTCACTTTGAGAAACACTTCAGAAAGCTAGCAGGTCTAAAGTCAAATAGTAGAGGGTGGGAAGGCATGCCTGGTAGAGTTCTTCTATGGTTAGATCACATCTTGTTGACCTAAAAGATATGAAATCTTCAACTTAACAATATTAAAGCTATTCTTAAGATCCTGATATCCCTTGTGCCAAAGAATCCACCATTTACTGCTCAGTAGGAAAATATATTGAATAATCAAACCCAATTTATTAATTCATGGCTTTCTTAAGTTACTGTATCTATTGTAGCTACTCTCTCTCTCTCTTTTTAAAATTTATTTATTTGACAGAGAGAGACACAGCGAGAGAGGGAACACAAGCCGGGAAAACAGGAGATGGAGAAGCAGCTTCCCACAGAGCAGGGAGCCCGATGTGGGGCTCCATCAAGACCTGAGCTGAAGCAGACGCTTAATGACTGAGCCACTCACGTGCCCCATAGCTACTCTCTTGGCCACAGAAATTTTGAAAACTTTGTAGAAAAATGTCCCAGTACTGCCCCCAAGAGATAGAATCTCAGAGGTACATTTTCATCCCGTGTAGTCTAAGAACTATGAAGTGTGCAGGGTCTATTACTATATGTGAAGCAATGCTCAAGATAACAGGGATGCTATTTGGGTGATCAAGGCAAACATTTCTGGGATTTCTGCTCCCCCCAACATCAGACAGAAGCCTTGCCTACATTCTATTTGGTACACATTTCTACCTGGTATCTAGACCATAACTACATATCTGGTGAATGAAGAATAAAATTGTGCTGCTCGTGGTTTAAGCATAACATATTCTCAGTACGGGAAGGAAAGAACAACTACATTTGCCTTGGCACAGGAACTTCTTGAGGATAAAGTTTCATAGGGTTCTAGAAATAAAAATTCATTCACAGCAGCATGAATTCACAGAATCTAGAACTTCAGAGGGTCTTTGTGCTTCTCAAATGTTAATGTGTGTGGAACCGCCTGGGCATGTTGGATTGATTCTGGTGCAGTAGGTCTGGGTGGGACCAGATTTCATTTTTCTAACAGTCTGGTGATGCCCATGTTGCTGCTCTTCCAGTCCTCTCTTAAGAGCTTATAGCTAATGATGGAGCCAGACTAGGATTTAGAATGAGTAACACCAAGCTGCCAATGGCTTTAGAAAATTTTAGAGGTGGCATTACGAAGACTGAATCACCTTCATAAAAGAAAGAAGATACTTCCACAATGACATGACATTAGCAAATTTTACTATCTCCAGATTACCTAAGTCCTAGAGGAAAATCAAGAGGTAAGATATTATCCACAAACACCAAAATGTTATTTTCTTTAAGAAGTAAAGATCCTTCTGTTGTTAATAAGCCTATGATAGTAACTTCTTTGTTCCTCACAAAAGTTTCTAGAACTTTCCTTAAGATATTTGGTAACGAAGGTACTGCTTATTATGGTATTAATTACTGCTTATTATGGTGTTAGTTTACTCTTTTAGTAGACAGCCTGATAAGTTACATTATTTTAGTTATTTAAAAAATAGTACTGCTTTTTAGTGATAATTACTATCATTGGTACTTCATTGTATTTTAAAACATCATTGTTTTTTAATGATAGTACTTACCTATACCAAATGCCTTTTTTTTTTTTTAAACATCAAATGCTTGTGTCACTTCCAAACTAGGCTGACTGGAAGCTTGTTTCTGCGGTGTCTGGCATAAAGTATATCTTCAGATATACTGTTTATTTTCTCTTGTATTTTTAGAGTTTGCATTTTTAATGACCCTAATTTATTGAAAGATGATTCCCAGTGGTGCAGTCAGCATTCATTATTAATATTTTCTAGTCTAAGGCAGATGGAGTTGTGTAAAGCTAAACATGTGATTAGCACAATCTATCCGCTTTTGCTCTAGACGATGTGCCAACCTAAAACCAACGCGTCTACCACATATATTCTCTTTATAAGGAGAATGACCTTCTGTAATTCTCTGAAAACTCAATCATATGGATTATCCTTAAGGAAACACACTTGGTGCTTAGATGAAATAAAGTTGCTCTGTTTTCATGGTAATTGGTCCTGATGTTTTTCCAAGCATCTTCCTTTAATTTTGAGAAAGGTGGGCAAAAGTGTGCCCGCCTTGAAATAACTGGCATATATAACACTTTAAGCTGCCTATTGAAGAGCTTCATAGGGAAGTTACCTGACCAGGTGTGCCCTGGAAGTCTGTCCCTTTAAGACTCCTCCCACTTCACAGGTGAACTGGCCACACTGGAGACAAAGCCTGAGACGACAGCCTCAGCTCCCAAAACCACAGGACTCACACGAACTTATCCACACCCATGTCCTTCTCTATTTGCTTAGTGACCAAGCCCTATTCTTATTTCCTCCTCTTACTTTTCCATTAATTTGGGCCTTGGCACCTTGTTTTCCCAGATCCCCTGCCTTGTAACCTGCCTTTCTTAGAAGAGCTTGTGCCTTCTTGTCAGGCTTGTACGTTGTCTGTCATTTGACAACTCTGCAAGGCCTGGTGAGCTACACTCTGGACAGCCAGCAATGGTCCCCTGCTTCTTCTGAGAGTGTCCAGTGGAGGACACCAAGGAAGAAGTCCAAAATGAGGGTATAGGATTCACAACCCAGTTCAGAGGCATTTACTCCAAAATGAAATAGCAATGCACAATGAAAATGGTTTATTTTATATGCTGGTTGGGGAAGACCTAAAATTCACGCAGTGAGGTGTGTAAGGCACCTCATTCAAGTGTGATAAACATTAACCTACGTGCACACCTGTGTAGTCATCATGCAGACTGACATATCGAATGCTCCCTTGTTTCTTTTCAGCCAACCCCAACTCCCCCATTAAAGCTAACCTCTTGGGGCACCTAGGTGGCACAGTCAGTTGAGCATCCGACTCCTGGTTTTGGCTCAGGCATGATCTCAGGGTCATGAGAC
>RCUC01068009.1:0-13680 GCA_003697995.1 Taxidea taxus jeffersonii
AAATTATTTTGACTACTTTATTTTCATTGATCACTTGAAAAAAGTGGGAAAAAATAATTGAAACCTACAGAAACATCAGTCTTCCTAAATGAAATGTGTAACTAAGCTATGGATTCTTGATGAAAAAAAATTAAGCCATCAAAATATTCTAAATCAGAATAAACTCACGATTACCAAATCTTCCAGCCAAACCTCCTGAGTCAATTGTAAGAAATGTGTTCTATTAATATGTTTTTTTGTCGTTGAGATAGCATTATGTCCTTAAATGGGACTCCTTGACCTCTTACTTAATCTCCTTCTTTCTATTCACCCAGGAGTTTATCTATGAAAAATAATTTTGGCTAACGATATTCCAAACAAAAAAATGAAAGTTTGAAACTGAATGAAGAAAGACATTGATGTTTTCAGTGAGTATTCTTCTAAGAGTGCATACTTCTTTGGGTGCTATTTACCATAACCCACCACGGATGCTGACCATTCTCCCGCCCTGCTTTCTCCTTTCAAGAAAGAGTTTTAGTTTTCTTATTCTGAGTTAATTATATGCATACAATACGACGTCAATTTTCTTTTTTTTTTAAAGATTTTAAAAATCTTTAAAAATCTGACAGAGAGAGACACAGCGAGAGAGGGAACACAGCAGAGGGAATGAGAGAAGAAGGCTTCCTGCCAAGCAGGGAGCCTGATTCAGGACTCGATCCCAGACCCGAGCCGAAGGCAGACGCTTAACGACTGAGCCACCTAGGCACCCCAGAGTCAATTTTCTTTTTATGCCCTTCTTTATCTGATTCATTAACTAATTCCTCAACTATCAGTCACTAATTATGTATTAAACTTGGAATTAGGTATTAAAATTGGAACCAAAAAATCCCTCTGTGAGCAAGATACATTTTCCTCCTTCAAGTAATTTCTAGTTACTGTTTGTCCTAATTCCCCCACACTGTGTGACTATGAAATTTGATCTTCAGCTGGGTGATTTTTGGAAAGAATTAAGACCTTTCTTTGCCTTTGCTACATCCCCTACTCACTCTCAAGGACATTTCTAGCCCAGCATAGCAGTTGGTGCAGAAGAACTGAAAGACATTAAGGAAGCATTGGAGACAACTGGCTATTCTAGAATCTGTTAGAAGGAAGCAGACATTTCCCCCCCCTCCCCCTTCAAAATGTATAGTCAAAGGGACCAGCAGCAGAAGAAACTGATACCAAGACCATGACACTTCTCCCACAAAAGATGGCCCAGACCAAGAAGTGTTATAAAAGCAGCACTTGGCTTGCTGGCACAATATCATGGAAAGCATTATCTGCATCACCCGTTTAAAGGTCTTTCAGGGAGTTTTCCTAATTAAAAACTATTTAGAGGCCACACTTTACCTGATACTTCCAATTTTAACCTATCTCCACAAGCTTTATTTTAATTCTTCCACTTTCCACACTGATAGTTCTTTTCTTGGCAATGGAAAACCTGGCTTCTCTTGTTCACAGTATATTTATTTATTTGCTCAGTCCTAGAAGCTTAAAGACTAGATATATAGATAAGTAATCTTTATAAACCTATTAAAAATTATATTATTAGAAATGTGGGTATGATAATGTCTGGTTTGTACAAACAAGAATATAATATTCTGCTATGATTATTTTTGTATTTAGTCTTAGGATATATATCCAAAATTAATTTGTGGCCCAAATTATTTTTTTTTCTTTCCCCCTTAGTGTACTTATGTTATTCATGTGACATACAGTTAGGTTTATTTGTTTTGTTTATATTTCATTTTTTTCTTTCTAGCCTTTGCTATTTGCTTAATTTGTGAGTATATAAGCATTAACATCTTTCTAAAAATCAAAATTATTATTTTGATAATAGGTTATAGGTTATAATCAGAGAGATCTTATTTCCCTTTCACTTCTACATCATTCTCATGTTCCTACACTTCTATCTTATTCTCTATCAGTATCACACATAACCATTTTTCCTGTTCCTGATATATCCTTCCTGTTCTTTTTTAGGCATATACTAGAAATACTCTAAAAACCCTTCCCTAAAAACAAAACAACAACAACAACAACAACAAAAACCCTTCCCTATTAATTCAGGGAAATCTTTTTTATTCTTGTTTTCATCTGCATAGTATTGAAATGTGTGAGTGAACAATAATTTATACAACTATTTTTTCCTTCTCTCTTTGTATAGGTGTTTTCAATATTTTGTAATTAGAAGTAATTTTTGCAAATAAACATGAGTACATGTTTTTATGATATTGAATTGCTATGGTAAATATCTATCTATTTATGATAGTGAATTGCTGTGGTAAATATCTAGAAGTAGACTTGCTGAGTCATAGCTCATTGTATATATAATTTAGTATACTTTGGCAGCCCATTTCCCCAAAGTGTTTTACCATCTGAGTTCCACCAATTATTACAGTGCTTGTTTCTCCACAGGCTTGCCCAAATACATTGTGTACTCTTTAATGTTAAACATTTTTAGAGATGATAAGTGAGAAATAGTATCTCTGTGTAGTTTTATTTTGCATTTCTCTCTGAGTGACTATAGACATCTTGCTATCTTTTTGTACGTCGAGTATTTCTATAACTGTTCATGTTTTCCCAATAGGTTTTATGCTCCTTTTTTTCAAATTCAATAATTATTTATGGAACATAGTTATTACATTTTTACATAGGATGTCATTTTCAAACCACCATTTCCCATTTTACTTTTTTATCAATTAATTTTGTTTATAGCGGGCTTTTGTTTGATTGATTTTTTTTTCCGGGCATTCTGATTTAGATGATATCAGACTACAAAAATGAAGATTTATTGTAGTCAAGTATAAATAGAACCATTCAGTTTACATTGATTTTATTAAGGGTAATTTTATAGGAATACAATAATACCATGAAATTCAAGAATACATGATATTATATTTAAGATTCAGTCTTTCATTTATTTAAAAACATTTGTTGAGTACCTATTATGATGTAAGCAGTACTTTAAGGGTTAACTATAGAGTAATAAACAATTTGTTAAAGTTAAATGGGGCAGGCAAGCATTAAACAAACAGAAAAATACAGAATTATGAAAATTAGTGAATGAAATGAACAGATTCTGAGATGGTAATACAGGCATCTAATCTTGACTAATCAAGATTTATGAAGACTTGTCTAAGGAACTGAATTTAAACCTTGGCCATATGGATAAGCAAGAAGCAGCTAAATGAATGTTGAAAGAAGAACATTCCATTGTGAGTAATATATATGGCCGAAAGTTTATTAGCAAGAAGGCAGGCCATTTGTAAAAGCTAGAAGATATTAGGATTATTCCATAGCAATAAAAAGACAAAAGTAATTAGAGAAAGTTTCAGAAGAATACATCATCTATAGTTTCACAGACAATGGGGACATTAAGGGAATTTTTCTAAGGAAAATGAGAAATGATGAAGGTTAGTAAGCTCTAAAGTAAGATGACTTCATTAATTTTAATTTCTATTTGGTAAACATAAGGATGGTGGTTGTGGACATGGGGAGAGTGGAAATATTTGAAATAGATTTCGGAGTTATAAATTTGTGGGACATGCTAATAGGTAGGTATTGACTATGGTACCAATGACTATCATGCGATGAACTATATGTGCATGTTGTATCCCTTCCTGATTCGGACATTGCTTGAGTAGAACATCTAGATTTCAGTTAAATATTTAAATTTTGAGTTGGATAATGTGTAATGTAATAATACCAGCAGACAGGTGGATAAATGACTCTAAAAATAAGAAATGTCTGAGTTAGGGGGGCACCTGGGTGGCTTAGTGGGTTAAGCCTCTGCCTTTGGCTCAGGTCATGGTCTCACGGTCCTGGGATCAAGGCCTGCATCAGGCTCTCTGCTTCTCAGGTAGCTTGCTTCCATTCTCCCTCTGTCTGCCTCTCTGCCTACTTGTGATCTCTCCCTCTCTGTGTCAAATAAATTAATAAAATCTTTAAAAAAAAGAAATGTCTGAGTTAGGGATTAAAAACAACAACAACAAGAAGTAACCATTGGCAAATGAATTATATGTCAGTCTAGTGAAACAGAGAGAGGGCAGAATAAATTGAACACTTAAAGGTGGTAAGGAAGGAGAAACCAACAAAGATACATAGAAGAATAAAGGACTAAAGACATTCTTGTTATTTACAAAGAGTGAATAAAAGGTTAGAGTGTATAAGCTAAGGTAGAAGAACAAGGGGTTGAACATAGGAAAGAACTGGTAGAGAGATGGGAGAGTGAATGCTTTGAAATATTAATGAGTTGAAGAAATGTTTCAACAGTAATGCTTGAGTCAATGTTGAGGAGTTTGTAGGTGGAGTTTGGAATATTTGAAACAGTGACTTCAGAAGTGGTACAATTTTTCAATTGTATCAGGGATGGACAAAACTAAAATAAAGGAAACATCATTGTAATGAAGAAAAGTAGGATCAAAACCCAGTGGTTGGATAGGTCATCCACAAGAATGTGAACTCCACTTAAAAAAATAACAAACTTTGGACCTAAAGGACCGTTGTCTGGAAATGTCAATAAGTTAGGGAGTATGACCAGCATGGAGCTAATTGGTTCTGAGAATGTGAAAGAGGAAGAGGAGGTATAATTACCTAAAAGGGACATTGATGAACAAAAAATATCAACCCATATTCCCCTTTATAAAGAGTTCCAGGGAATAAAAAGGGAAAAAAAAAGCTTAAGTTTTTGAAAGCCATAAAGCTTTTAATTCAAAAAAGTTAACATTTTAAATATAAGGGAATTTGCTGACTTGATTATCTCTATTCTTGTTGCTTAAAGTCATTTCCACACTTAAAGTAATTTGCAGTTAGTTTCATCAAAGTAGGAGATATATTCTTTGGTTCCAGTGATTATTTCAGCTAGATGAATAGTTTCTGACCCAGTCTTGAAACCAGTGGATCAGAATAAAATTGTTCAGACTGGAATTCAACCTAAGCAATAAACATGGTAAATGATATAGTACAAAGACAGCACTGAGTTCAGATAAGAGAGACAGAAAGAGAGACAGTGACAGAGAAGACGCAGAAAGAGACAGATTAGAGAAGAGATCTTTCCTTGAATCAATCTTTCAATGCCTTTTTGTTCTTATTTTTATGATAAAATGCTTGATATTATGCTATGAATTAATCAAATTATTTTATAGATAAGCCAGAAATATATGGCAATTACTTATTTTGTTAAAAAGCCAGAAAGAGGTATTTTTTTTTTAAGATTTTATGTGTTTATTTGACAGACAGAGATCACAAGTAGGCAGAGAAGCAGGCAGAGAGAGAGGGGGAAGAAGGCTCCCCGCTGAGCAGAGAGCCCGATGCAGGGCTGCATCCCAGGACCCTGAAACCATGACCTGAGCTGAAGGCAGAGGCCTAACCCACTGAGCCACCCCGGTGCCCCAAGAGATAAATACTGTTAAAAAATAAATGGAGGCATATTAAAATTTTTAAGACTTTACTTGAGTGAAAATTGTAATGGGACAGGGCCAAACTAGAAGTGATGAGAAGGGCTCCACCCAAAAGGAGCTCATAGAGGGGTGGAAGCAAAGCAAGAAAATTACCCATTGGTTATAGCTTCAAGCCTTGTTGACTGGTTTTGATTGGTTATCTTTCAGTTTCAATTTCCAAACCTTGAGGCACTTATACACTTAGATTTTGGTTTGCTTACCTGGGCTACCTGAGCATTAGAGCCACCTCAGTCTCATGGCCTCCTTGCTCAATTAATCTAACAGTACATTAATAAAAGTCATGGAGGAGGGAAATACTGAACAAAATCAGCAAATTTCTTGGAGTTGACTTTAAGGTGTTTGTATATGTAATTGAGAGAATATTTATCAAAATGAAGAGGTAACATAAAAGTATGGTCATATTGTATAATAAGACATATTTAGTCTATCCTTGGTTCCTACCAAAGAGAGCCTAAAAATTTTGGAATATTGAGGTTAGGATCCTTTGTTATCTTAACAAGACTCTTTGCATCACACCTGAGTCTGTACTAGTTAAGGTGGCTCAGTGTGGGTCTTCTCAGGATGGAGTAGGTCTCTAGGAAGACCAAATGATTGGAGGGTTGGGACTTTCAGTCTCACCTCTAACCTTTAGGGAGAAGAACAAAGTTGGAGATTAATTGCTATAAAAACTCTTGAATACTGACATTGGAAGAGCTTCTGAGTTGGTGAACACATGGATATGCTGGTTCAAGAGGGCAGGGAAGCTTGTGTGCCCCCCACCCGACATGCTCCATACCATGCTGTATGCATCTCTTACACTTGACTGATCCTGGATTGTGTCCTTATAATCAGCTAAATAAAGGGTTTTCTTCAGTTCTGTGAACCCAGTTTGTAGTAACATGTCAAACTTGTGGGAACCTCTGAATTTGTAGTCATCTGAGCAGAGGTGTGGTCAGTCTGGGCACTGTATTTGTTGCTGACATTTGAAGTATTGGACAATTTTGTAGAAATGAGCCCTCAGCCTGGTAGTTAGTGTGAGAATTGAATTCCTAGACACCCAGTTGGTGTTGGAGGATTTGAGAATTTCACAGGGCATATATTAATTGGGAATACAACAAAACGAAGTGATTCGAGAGTTGTGAAAAAATTAGCTGAGATCGTAATACTAATTATCGTGCATATTAGAAATGCAAAAGAGGATATACATTTTGTCACAAGAATAGACATAAATAGAAAAACAAAATTGAACCTCCAGAGTATATAACAAAGTATTATCTTTGAGATTCTAAATCTGAAGGGATGGTTTAAAAAAAAAAAAAGTATACCAAAATGCTTTGAAATCCTCTTATGACAGTCTAGAAACTATGGAAACTATTTGGTTTAGAGCATTGTTGTAAGGCAAATCTATCTTGAATCACAGCCAAGTCCTGTTATCCAAAGGTCCTTGCTGTATGTCTTATAAGGCTATCCAAATACAAGGACCCTGAGGACATAGTTATAGTAAGATGTGAGTATATCTTCTTACACAGTAGTCCAGAAGGCAAATGTTAATGTTCAGAAACTGAAAAAAAATCCTGCAAAATGGCAAACCTTTATTTAGAAGGTGTCAATATTCTCTTAGTGGCTGTGGGGGTGGGGTACTCTGGAAGATTTAGTGAATTAAAAAGACTCGGTGGAAAATGAAAATAACTATTTGCCAGTAGTTAACTTAGCTTGAATTTAAGATATATTAACTCTTTTGTGGAGAGAGTGACTATCTATTTGTGGTATATATATGTATATATATCTATATCTATATATATAATTTGTTTTTTATATTTCTTGTATGTTATTGCATGCAAAGATATTGAACTGACTACAGCCATACAGGTTAAAAAGACAATATAAAAGTGGGACCAGGCTCTCCGACTGCAATCCAATCCTTTTTCTGTTACACTATTTTAAATGATCTGTTCCATTTTCCAAACCAGCTTGGAGTGTGATACTTCAGGTGTGATATTACATCTGTCCCCTCCCCCCCAATCAATCAGGCTGCTCCCAATGTCAGTCTTTTCAGGGAAAATGTCACACAAGCATTTTAAACAGGTTTGGAAATGATAGCAATTTCTAAAGAGTGCTCAGACCCATAAATTAATGTGGAGCTATATTCTGCCACAGTCCTTGAAGTGCTAATGCAGAGATACATTCATAAGAAAAGACATTGGTGTCAGAGTAGATATACCATAAGGAGAGCAAAATTTAAGGCAGAAATAAATTTGAAAAAAAATAGTCAATCATTAGGTTACATTTTTATTCAGGTTCATCAATGTCCTGTTCTCTGTTAGCAAATTCCTAAGAGATTTTAAAAGAAGAAAAGTGCAGCCAAAGAGTCCATTTATATCTCCTGACAAGGCAGTCATCCCATTTCTTTGTCTGTTTTCCCTTCCTGAGAAAATAGGTTAGACAGTTTGGAAGAAAATAAGCCTCTTTTTCTTTCTTTCTTTCTTTCATTCTTTTTTTTTTTTTTTTTTCACTTGAGCTAAAGTCTAGAGAAAACCAGGGTTTTATGTCCTAGCATCAATTTTTTTTCCTAAAGTTAAGCCAAAGTATATAAATTATGTCTAAAGAAGGCCATTTAAAAACAAAAGTCTGGTTATCAGGATTGGTCATATCTTTCAACATCCATTCCCAAAAGAAACCAAAAGCACCAGGGTTGAGAGGCTGCCTCTCATGTCTCCTAGTTTTATAATGCCCTTGACTTTTCCTACAAAACCTGAGTGCACTGATCCTGTAACTGGTGCTCATAAATTGGTATGAAAGTACCGAAGGAAACAGAGATGTCCACTTCCACCTCAAGTTTCTCACGCATCTCAATCCTGGCCCTGCTGTGGTTGCCTTCCCCCTGTTACTCATTTCTCCAGCCCCTCTCCGTGCTCTGTGTGTGGGTGTCTGTTTAACACTTTGAGTGGCTTCTCTCCAGGAGGGTATAAGGTAAGACAACAGAAGTCCTATAATCCGTGTATTTAAAATGACCACAGAGATAGACTTTATAACTACATTGGCTAATTTGGGTGCTTTTTATTTAAAGATACTGCAGACTCCTTTGGTTTGGAGCATTGGTTTCAGAGACCACTTCTGGCATTTAAATTCTGACTGATGATTCCTAGCTCTGTGTCCTTGGACAAATTACCAAAGTGTCTATGATTTAATTTTCTTGTTTGGAAGACTAGTGAAATGCTACTACTTCTCCATAGGACTGGTTTGAGAATAAAATGATGTAGCACGAATCCTTTATGAAGACACTCAGTGTGTCTTTATTATTATAAGCCCAGTTCTCAACTTCATATTTGACAATTTATATAAAGATTATAGAAGCAAATGCTATAATAATTTATATTTGTAATAGGAATGTTTATTTTTCTCTCACACATTTATGTACCCATCCTTTAGAATATTATTTAGCTAAAAGGGTTTGTGACAAAATAGCTATATCCTTTGGTAATCAGTATGAAAAGAAATATTTCTCTTTGTTAAAATATAGCCTAAGAGATTCTTCTGTTAATTTTATAGACTTTCAAACAAATTTATATGTACAGATTGGCCATTTTTTAATTAATATTGTATTTATCTATTTGACAGACAGAGATCACAAGTAGGCAGAGAGGCAGGTAGAGAGAGAGGAGGAAGCAGGCTCCCCGCTGAGCAGAGAGCTCAACACGGGGCTCGATCGCAGGACCCTGAGACCATGACCTGAGCCGAAGGCAGAGAGGCTTTAACCCACTGAGCCACCCAGCACCCCCAGAGTGACCATTTTTCAATTCCTATCAAGAGTCTGATGTCTGGAGCTACATGCTTCATCTAAATTTATCTAAAACCTTACAATAAACTTGGAAGTCAGAAATTATTATTCTGCTTCACATATGAGGGCACAGTGTCTCAGAAATGTTAATTGACTTTTCCTGAGGCAATCTAATTAATCACTGTCCAACTTAGAATTTGAACCAGGATTCTGATTCCGGAGATAGTCCTTTCTTCCCCTGTTAAAAAATTTATGGAGAAATATTTTTACGCTTCTAAATATATTTATTTGATTGAAAATGCACGGGGAGAAGGAATAAAGTCCGGAAATCTTTAAAAGTTTGGATGGTATCATTTTCCAGGTGAAAGAAATGACAGCAGCCTTAGGCAAGCGTGCTTCCTGCGCCCATCTCTCCTTAAAAAAGCAGTGTAATCCAGCTTGAGAGGAGAGGGCAGGAAAGGTAAGATAAAAAGTCTTAGAAACTGACAACTGAAGAGATAACTTGTTCTGAAGAGTCTGGAAAATTTGAAGCCTATATAGACATCCTGAGTGGTAAAAACATGTAAACTGGGTGTGGGAAGTATACAATAATAAGGGATTACAGGTAAATGAAAACAGAAGACACAGCCAGAGCCCGTGGAGATGGCTTGGGCTGTGTTTAGATGGGAGAACTGAATGGTCTATATTTTGGGGAGAATTTATTAACACTGTACATTATAAATATGGTGAACTACTTTCAGTAGGAAATTTTATATAATTTGCTAAGTGAAGTGTGTACAGAAAAAAATATGATCACCTAAGTAAACATCTGTATTTTATTTTATAGTAATAAAAAATTTTAAAAAATCTATTCATACACTAGGCCAGTGGTTTGCAATTAAGTACATCAGAAACACCTGGAGAACTTGTTAAGCTAGACCCCAGGCCTGATCCTCAGATTTTCTGATCTACTAGGTGTTGGCTGGAGACTAAGAACTTAGAGTTCTAACATGTCTCCAAGTGATGCTGATGCTGTTGCTCTCAAGAGGACACTTCAAGAACTGCCGAAGTAAGTTATTTATTAATCTACTTTTAAAGTCTGTGATTTGTCCAGTCTCAAAGCTGTCATGATCAGCATTAAAATCAGTATGAGGGCCAGTATTAGAAGACCCAGTGTCTGAGAAATATGGGAGATTCTTGAATAAAAACTTTGGTTATGGAAAAGGTAGGTCCAGAATCCCAACTCATAATTGAGAACCTCATAACTACTTTGTCCATCATCCAAGTTCTTATCAAGACAAGCAGTGCACATCCAGTTCACATTTAGTGTGAATGTACATGTTGGTTTCTCATCACCTGGTTCCACAGACCGTGCTTGCCTTGTTGAATTGGCCCTAGAACTCAGAGAACCCATTTCTGCATCATATGACTGAAAGTGAGAGAAGACCAGAGATGGGAGTAGTGCCCAAATCTTTTCTTTCAGTGCAATAAACTGTTAGAAAAATACCACTGAAATTTTTTAGAAAGTCTTTTTAAAAAGTTACACATGAACATTATCATTAAGCACAACGTGGAGTTTGCAATTTTTGCTTTCAATTCCTGGAAAGAACAGGGCAAAAAATTATGGCCTGATTCAGAGATATTTTGAATGTTAGTTTAGCTATTTTTTTTTCCTTCGACGGAAAAAATATCCAGTTGCAGAAACCGTAATAAAAAGTGAAGGAATTACCACCCTGTTTTAGTACTTTGATTCTTCCAAATGAGAGTTGTTAATTTCTAAGGAATCAAGAAATAGATTTGCTTCAAGTACCTAGAACATTAACAACAAAAAAATTCCACAAGCTCCCATTATTTATTTTTCTCTTTAATGATTTATCAATGTGTACTTTAGAAAAAAATTATGGAAAGATTCAGTATTACAAATGAGATTTTAAAACATTCAAATTCAAAGTTTGTTAAATGTTTAATTTGTTTAAAAGTTTATTGAAATAATTTTCAAAGCTGTATTTTCAATGTGCTTTGTGCCAAACAACATTAAGCCATCACTGTGAGTACAATGTGGTTCGGTATTGACTGGTCTAGGAGACAAGAATCCTCTATTGCTTCCAGATACTGAGTCACTTGGAGACCTCTGTAAGGTCATGTTTCTATTTATTTTCTCATTTTGGCATATTTTAATTAAAGTTCCATAAAGGATTAATTTTTTTAATAGTACCTACAGAGCTGGTGATAAAATATACAGATTATGTAAATATCAACTATTTAAGAATATATTAATTAATTACATATCTGTCTAACCTAGGAAACTGACTTCTATTTTTGCATTATGTCTGATAGGCATTTTTGTCATCTTACTGAGATTTCTTTGTGTAAAATATTCTATTAGCTCCTATGATCAACTTTATGCATGTTATGCATTTTGGGCTAATAGGCTGCACACATGAAATACATGGCTTCATATCATGCATATTCAACAAGTTCAAATGTTATGTTATATAACTATATAAATTTTATCAAATAAGTATAAACATTAAAACTGAATGATCTGGAAGAAAAATAATGACTACCATTTTGTGACTTGGGGTCTGACATTATTCTTAGATAGGACACAAAAGAAAAAAACAACAACAATATTAATAATTCTGACATCATCAAAATTAAAATATTCTGCTTCTTAAAAGAAATCACTGATAAAAAGTAAAGACAATCTTTAGCCTAGGGGAAGGTTTTCTCAATATGTAGAGCTAAAGAAGAAAAAGACCTGTTTGTATTATATATGTAATATACAATTACAAATCAATAGCAAAAAAAAATTCCCTATAAAGTGACTAAGAGATAAGGATAGGCACTGCCCAAAAGAAACAAATGTTTATTCGATAACCACAAAAAAGGTACTCAGCATTCTTTTTTTTTTTTTTTTTAAGATTTTATTTATTTATTTGTTAGAGAGAGAGAGAGCGAACACAGGCAGACAGAGAGGCAGGCAGAGGGAGAAGCAGGCTCCCTGCCAAGCAAGGAACCCGATGTGGGACTCGATCCCAGGACGCTGGGATCATGACCTGAGCCGAAGGCAGCCGCTTAACCAACTGAGCCACCCAGGCATCCCGCAGCATTCTTAATCATAACGAAAATGCACATTAAAACCACAATTAGGGGGCGCCTGTGTGGCTCAGTGGATTAAGTGGTTAAGCGTCTGCCTTTGGCTCAGGTCATGATGCTGGGGTCCTGGTATCAAGCCCCATGTCAGGCTCCCTGCTCAGCAAGGAGTCTGCTTCTCCCCACAGCCCACCCCGGCCTCTCATGGTCTCTTTCTCTCAAATAAATAAATGAAATCTTTAATAAAATAAAACCACAATTAAGGGTGCCTGTGTAGCTGTCAGGTGAGCGGCTAACTCTTGATCTCACCTCAGGTCTTGATCTTAGTCAGGGTCATGTGTTGGACTCCACACAATCCCCCCTCCACCCAAATCCTCACAATTAATACAACTGTATACATACTTAAGTGGCTTAAATTAAAAAATGTCAGTGTCAGCACTCCTGGGTGCCTCAGTCAGTTAAGCGTCTGCCTTCCGTTCAGATCATGATCCCAAGTCCTGGGATCAAGCCCTGCATCCCCGTTCCTTGCTCAGCGGGGAGCCTGCTTCTCCCTCTGCCTGCTGCTTCCCCTGCTTGTGCTCTCTCTGTCAAATAAATAAAATCCTAAAAAAATAATAGTAATAATAAAAACAAAACAAAACAAAAACATTGCTATATCAAGTGTTAACAGAAAGGAGGACAAATTTGAACTCTTACTTATACTGCTGGTGGGAATGTGACTGCTTTAATGGCAGGCATAACCACTTTGGCAAACAGTCTGGCAGTTTCTTAGGTTAAATACATACCTTTTCTATGACTCAGCAATTCCACTGGTAGGTATTTAGTCAAGAGAAACAAAAACATTGCCACATGGAGACTTGCGTTCACATACACATAGTCAAGTGTATTCTTAACAACCAAAATTGGAAACAAACTATATATCCATCAAAAGGTGAATGGATAAACAATGGGTGGTAAATTCATTAAACGAGATACCACTTAGCAATAGAAAAGGAATAAACTACAAATACAACCAACAACCTGCACGCAACTTTTTACATTATTTTGAAGGAAAGAAGTGATACAGAAAAGACTACATATAATTCAATGTTATAAAATTCTAAATCCCAATAAAAAACACAGAAAGCAAATAAGTGTAAGGGGATGTTGACTTCAGTGACATACAAAGGATTTCTATAAAGTGATGTGAATATTTTATTGACTGTAATAGTGGATATATGGGCATATCATTCTCAAAACTCACAAACTGGGGTGCCTGGGTGGCTTAGTGAGTTAAGCCTCTGCCTTCGGCTCAGGTCGTGATCCCAGGGTCCTGGGATCGAGCTCCGAATCGGGCTCTCTTCTCAGCAGGGAGCCTGCTTCCTCCTC
>RCUC01068012.1:0-12536 GCA_003697995.1 Taxidea taxus jeffersonii
TTTTGTTTTCTTTTTTTACCCTTCTAAATTCCGTCTAAAATCCATCAAATTTCTGAGACAGTAAAATCAATCAACCAACCAATGAATGAATGTGTTCTCTGGCCTCAATTTTAACTAAATGTCAAAGTTACAAGGAGTATTTTTCTTTGGAGAAAACTAGGGATGAGTTCAGTGTGGACTGAGGAACAGTCAATGGGAAGAGAGAATGGGACCAGCCAGTTGCACTATGAAAATCTACTGAATGAATAAATGAGTGGACGAGGACCTTTATCTCAGTAGGTGGGATAAGCCCTCAGCACTCTTACTTTACCCAGCTTTTGACTATCCAACGCCATGCAAAATTTAGCTATATGGGTCATCCTTCCAAACTTACTGGAAGAGAAAGCAAACTGCTTTTATAGTAGTTTGTTTATTTTTTAAAGAGTAGTTTAAAACATATTTTAAAATGGCTGGTGTTTTTTTTTTAAAGAACACCTTAAACACAGTTTTTTAAAAAGATACTTTTGAAATAGTTTTAGGAAAAAATTATCTAAATGAATTCTCTTAAACAGATAGCCTTACGATTCAATAACATGATGTTCAATGTGTTTTTACCATGATTAGGTACTCATCAAACACTGATGAAATGTATTATTTCATCATATAAGCAATATAAAATTTTATTTGTGTGGAATATTATAATTCACAAACCGTATTCAGACATGGTTTCATTACATCTTAAAATTTTAATTATAGGAATTAGGAATTAATTCATAGCGTCAATGAATTTCTAAAGTATTTTTTTTTAATTTCTGAATTTTTTTTAAATTTCTGAAGTATTTTTACATAGATTTTACAGCTTGAGCTTTCTATTATTCCCTGAACCCTTATCTTGATCTCTTAAAAATGTACCAGTTTATCTTTTCACTTTATTGTCCTCTAAAAAATATTAAGTTAAATTCTCTTTAAGTTAAAAGAATAATGCCATCTACACTGTCTTGTCCTATTTTTTACTTTTAGATTTTTTTTAAAAGTAATATAGAATGTGGTTAAAAATACAAATCTTTCAGAAAAACACACATATTATATAGAATACCATCTATATGCACATGTGTACATATATTCACATATAGTTCTTCTCTCCAGGTTCCTTTCTCAATACAAATGACCTCATAACATATTTACTCTTGTACACCTTGGTCTTTTCACATAATGGTATCTTTAATTTTTCAAAATAGTATTAGTGAAGTATATCAACAGCCCGTCCAAATGCAGTTGAAATAGGAGGCATAATCCCTTAACAGTTAAAAAGCGATCGCATGTTTGTCCTTTCTTAAGGAGTACCTTGTACATATAATTAGTTATTTTAATGACTACAATTATGTTGACATCTGCTGTTTTTTCCAGATAATTTACCCTTCTCAATTTTCACATATCCTTATGAGTTTTAAGTAAACTTAACTTCCTATAAAATAATAATTTAACATTCATTCATTAACCAATAGCTACATAGTTATTCTAGGTGTGTTAACATTAGAGACCACTGCTTTCATGGAATTTGCATTTTAGCTCGTGTATTTGAGTACATACACCTGTATGTTCTGCTATCTCTATGTGATTTGTCTTAATTTCATTATTTTTGCCCTTATTAACTGATTTTATTATTCACAACTTTTGTTCCAATTGAGCCCGATCACCCCATTTTCCTTCTTATTATTACAATCACTAGTTACATAGGATAAAAAGTATAGTAACAATGCAATTTCATTGGATCCTTTCTAAATTAAAAAATGTGTACATTTTCAGACTCAACATTTGATTTCAAGGAAATTAAATTAGTTGCATGCTATTTGTGAATAACACATTCTGTAATTTCTGACTGGGCTTATAAATGAGCCTGCTGTTTCTATTTCCTGCACACACAGTGCCTAAGCAATCGGCACTCTAATATCACCGTAGGTGAGGCCTGTCTCGTGTGCCCCAGCCCAGCAACTGTGTCACTTCCGAGTGTGCTGCTGCCACCATCTTCTCTCACGGTCATTGAGATCCCTTCTCCATGACAACCCACTCTCCTTGGAGCTGCCCATACAGCAGGCAGCCAGACAGATCGAGGCCACCCAGTGAAATCCACAGGTCTAATCACAGGTCCTGCATGCCTCAGGTCTGGCTCAAGCATGCAGTGCAGCTGAAGGTGATGAAACTATTATTTTCAATTTAATTCCACTAAAATTATATTCTAAAATTTAATTCCCCTAAAATTATATTCTAAAACTAGGACATACTGGAAGGATTGCTAGCAAAAAGGAATAAATAAGTGAAATAAACACTAATGAAAAGGACCTTATATGGGAATGAAGTCTCCAAATTTAATCAGACTGAATGATTTCTGACTGTGTGTCACTCGCCCAGCACAGTTCGGAGGCCCTCACGACTGAGCGCACACGGCTGGCAAGTACGCAAGCGTTCGGGACTTACAGGGTTGGGCACACTGTTCTCTTTACCGATGAGGAAGAAGAAACTAGCCTCAAGTTTCAGGTCTTATAAAAGAAGACCCAAAGTTCCGTTAATTTAAAATACTTACTGTTACTCTGTGCAGGAGTAAATTGTATCTAATTATTAGTAAGATTAATCTAAGTAATTTTATAGCCGTTAACTCTCCGTTATAAAGGGCTGATTATTGAGTCTTCTGGTTCCTTTTCTGCCCCCTTCATGTGGCCTAGCTTCTGGCTATTACTTACACCTAAAGAAGAGACGGAACGTGACAGTGGCGGCAGTGAGTTCGGTGCTGCTGCCCTCCCTCGTCCCTACAGGCCGTGGGTGGGAGCAGGTCAGCACCCCGCGGAACAGGTGTCTGCTGACAGTCTAAGCCCGGAGGTGTGAGTACAGAACAGTACCTGATCTTTCCAGCTGTTTTATCTATAGACTGTCTTATCTTCTTGGAAAACTGAAAGACGGATGACAGCAGCAGATTATCTCCCATAACCTGAAACATCCAAAGAAATTAAAATATTATCTCTGTTTTGTATAACCAAGGAGAACACTAGCCACAGCTCACTATATTTAGGGGCATTTAGTATTTATGTTAATTTTAATTTTTAAAATGAGGAATGTCATTAGAGTTATGTATAACTAAACTAAGAAAGAGAAATAATTATCAATAAAGGAATTTCTTTTTAAAAATAACTTGTCCGGTTTCCATACTATTTTGGTCATATCGCTTATCACATATCACTTACAAAAAACAATCCATATTATCCCTGTCTTCAATTATAAACATGATCCCATCTCTCACGCCGCTGATTCAAATGATCAAAAAAAAAAGGAAAATACGAATAATTTAGAATACTTTGTTTACTGTCTATTCTTTCACCAAATAATATGAATATAGATAGAGATCAAGAAGATTACAATCCTTGCTTTTTGGGGCAGAGTCTAATGGGAGAGATACTTTTGAAAGATTTTATTTATTTATTTGACAGAGACACAGTGAAAGAGGAACACAAGCAGGGGGAGCAGGAGAGGGAGAAGCCAACTCCCCACTGAGCAGGGAGCCCGGCGCAGGACTCGATCCCAGGACCCGAGGATCATGACCTGAGCGGAAGGCAGACGATTAATGACTGAGCCACCCAGGCGCCCCTGAGAGAAACTTCTTAAAAATTTACCCAAAAGAATGAATTTTTACGGTGGAGGCTCCTAGCATCCTAGTTGAAGTTTATGGGCAAAGCTAGGTTTGGCAAAGTTCTTCTGTAAAGGGCCAGAGAGTAAAGATTTCAGGCTATCTGGTCTCTGTCACAACTGCTAAATTCCTTCTTGTGAAAGCAGCTACAGAGAACACACCAACAAGTAGGCTTGGCTGTGCTGAGATCAAGCTTCGTCTCCAGGTAAAGGTAGCCAGCTGGATTTGTTCTGCTAGAGAAGGGCCTGAACCTGGGGCTAGATGTGGGCTCCCAAATCACCTCCGTGTAGTTCAGAACTGCATCTAGACTCTGCAAGACCATCCCGAAAATAAGATATGGCCCTGGAAGTTAAGAAGCTGTTTAAGACCAGTGCAGGAGTTAAAAGAATGGAGGCAACACTATTAAGTATTTTGTTAAAAAGAAGTAAGTGCTGAATTCTGTGATTCAGTGCTACACAAATGCTAATGGCAGGGAGTTCACTGAAGGGTGACATCAGTAAGGAAGGCACCATGGAAAACGAGAACCTAAGAATGGCAAGGGTTTGAAGTTAGTGCAGCATGAAAAGTTACTCAGGATGTGATCAGCAACGTACCGGCAATGGAAGGCTAAACGAACATAATGGTATTTTGTGGGCCTTGAGGAAACAAACCAGAGCAAGAGTGGAAGACGTCGATTACTCAGGCGAGGACAGAGTGTGTTTTAAAACCATCCGGTGCATGGCAAGGGCAACTGTGGAGCAGGCTACAAGCTCTGCCACTGGGCATCTTTCTCTACTCAGCACTACTGCAAACACACACATTCCTACATACTAACTTGCAGCTCCTGTTCCTGAAGCCCAGGATGCCCGCCTACGATCAGGCTCTTTTGTGCCACCTTCTCTATTCTCCCACCCATGCCCTAAGCCTTGGCCCGTTCCCGCCGCTGCATGGCATTCCTCGGTTAGCTTTCTCCGTGGTGCTGTGGTTTGCAATAACCATTGTTTGGTGAATAAACTCCTCTATAATACCTGAATTTCCCCCAAACTCATTTCAACTAATGTCCATTATCATAAACCTTTCAAATAAACCTCTCCATACCTGATTTGTCATGGCCACATTTATTTTTAAGAGAGTTAAACAATTTTATCTGCATTGGTTCACAGGTTCACAGAATTAATAATTCTTGATTCATGATATAAGTCACTAGTCTAATCTGGACCACTTTTTCTTTCTCTTTAATAATGATAAATGATAAATTAGAAACTTCCAATAAATCGAACAGCCAAAACAAAAGCTAGAATTCAGCACCAACCATGTTACAGAAGAGACGGCCAGAAATACTCATTCCTTATCCCACAGGAAGAGGATACTTGCCTTTGACCTCTACTATGTGACTTGGCTTCACCCATGGGATATTAGCAGACATGACATGAACATGAAATGTGCCTGCATGGTGGGGCTTGCTCTCTTGTGCTTCTGATGGAACCATGATAAGAACAAGCCTTGGCTAGCCCACCTGTCCATGCAATATGAGAGACCCATGGGCAGGCCTGGAGTCTACCTACGACTTCTCATTGTCCAGCTGAGTCATATCAGTTAACCCACAGGTGTGCAATAAACACGCACTTACCACTCTATGCCACTGAGATTTTGTGGGCTGCTATGAAGAAATAGCTGACTTCTGTAATCTACCACTAGTCAGATGGTTTCCTCCATCCCATCTCCCGGCCACCCTCCAACCGGCTTAACCAATATCCTGAATCCCATTCTTCATTCCCTTGCTTTCCTTTTCATATCATTCATATCATTTCTGCTACATCTATTTCTGGTCCTAAGTATATACTTTCATTTTAAAAAATTTATGACACAGAATCACCTTGTATATAATCTTTTGAGAATGACTTTTATCATTTAATATTACATGGCTAAAATTCACCCACATTGTGGCATACTGCTGTAGTTCATTTATTTTGATTACTCTGTAATTACTCAATTTGTAAACCACTTTATACATTCACTTTTCTGCTGATAAAAAGTTAAGTTTTTGCTATTGTCCATAGCAGTGCTATAGCATTCTTTTGCATGACTTCTTCTGTGAAAGAAAGAAATAATGTTAAACCGTTTTTCCAAAGTGACTGCAGCAATTTAACCTCCACTGGCAACACGCGAGTCTATACATCTGTGTTCTCTGAGAACACTTAATATTTTAAGACTTTTAATTTGTTGCCAACTGAGCAAGAATCACATTGTAGTCCTGAAATGTATTTCTCTGAATATTCAGGAAGTTGAACATCTCTGTATTTCGAAGATTTTAGATAATTTCTCTGCATGTCTTTTGGAGATTTTTCTATTGGGTTGTTTTTGCCTTTTTAAGTTGATTGGTAGGAGTTCTTCGTGTATGCTGTATACTAATCCTTTGTTGGCTGTATGTTTCACAAAAGTCCTTAAATATACTCTAATTTATCAATCTTTATAAAAGTCAAAGCTTTCTGTGTCTTTTAAGAAATCACCTCAGGGTGCTTGGGTGGCTCGGTGGGTTAAAGCCTCTGCCTTCGGCTCAGGTCATGGTCTCAGGGTCCTGGGATCGAGTCCCACATCGGGCTCTCTGCTCAGCAGGGAGCCTGCTTCCTCCTCTCTCTCTGCCTGCCTCTGCCTATTTGTGATTTCTGTCTGTCAAATGAATAAATAAAACCTTAAAAAAAAAAAAAGATTAAAAAAAAAAGAGAAAGAAAAAGAAATCACCTCTGACTACAATGTGAAAGACCTTTAGGAACTTAGTTCATTGGTAGTTAGTTATTTGTACATGATGTGATGTCAGGATGAAATTTCATTCTATTCATAATAAGGACAAGTGCTTTCTTCCTCATCCCCATTTATTGAACAGTTCCTCCTTTTCCTACAACAGGACATGCTTCTTCTGACATTTGTTAAAAGTTTATGGTTCACTTACTTCATCTCTGCTCCAGGTCCTCCGCCTTGTAATTGTTAAGTGATCAGGGGGCTCTGCTGGCTGAGGTCTTGGATCACCAGACCGACAGTTGTTTCCTTCTGGTGTTTTAGAATGAACTAATGGAGGGATCTTGCGGAAGTTGAGGCTTTCATCAAAAACACGATCAACCAACTAACAGGACAAAAGCAGATCCTTATGAGAATAATTTGGAAGAGTACTGATCCTGGCATTATCATTTTTAAAAAATTAGACAGAAGTTATTCCATTGTCAGGTAGTAATAGAAGCATGATGTCTTCAATAAACCAATTACTCTTTCTTTTTATAAAAAGGTACTTGTTTAATAAAATCGATGTTCAGCTACATAAGATTTTATTTTTAAAATCCAAAATACAGAACTATGCTGAATTCAATTCTTCAATGGATAAGCTTTTCCCCAAATGGAAAACAGATGATAAGCAGAAAAAGCTGAGCCATGTAAATAGACAAGTTTATTTTACTCACATTGCCTTACCAATGTAAAATAATGTTTCTTTTCCTTTTAGTTTCCTATCTTTTTTTTTTCCTCCCCAAATCCAGGTGCCAAATTTCTTCACAGATATATAAATTGCAAATTCCAATTAAGTTTATAAAAGAAAAAAAATTTAAATTCACAAAATAAGTATATTTTGGTCTTAGGTAAGCTTTGAACAATGCCATAGAAATTACATATTCTAGTAAAAATGACATACTGCCATCTACAGTACATATTATACAAATACAATACAAAGTAACTCAGGTTTACTGAAGAAGGAATAAACTTTAGTACAATATTCAGAAATAAAACAAAAAGGAAAAATGAGAGTCTATTCAATGAAAAGTCTGAATAATTTTACTGGGGCTGAGTGAATATATAAGCATGTTAGGTACAATTTAGTTAGAAAGCTGAGAAAATAATATCTTATCATTTTAAATGTACCAGAAGAATTGTGTATGTCTTGCCACCAAGAAGATCCTTTTGTTTTTCACCAATGAGGATGATTTTATATATATTTACAATTGATCAATGTGGTAACAAAACTCTACACAGATTCATGAAAGTTCATTTACCAAATAAGACAACACATGAAAGGGGGGGGGAACCACAACCAAAAAATGACCATTAAAGAACTAGATTATAAAAGGAATGTGACAAAAAGCAGAGGAAGAAAATATTATTAACACAGTTTATCAGAATCAAATTTGTCAAAAAGGCTCACCATTCTGGGCTACTTTTGATGTTATTTCATAAAATTAAGGAAGCTTATTAGAGGCTGGCATTTTGTTTTCTGTGAAAGGTTAGATAATAAATATTTTAGGCTTTGCAGCCAATAGAGTGGTTGTCTAACTACTCATCTCTAACACTGTAGCACAAAACAGCCAAATGACAGGTGCTTAAATCAAAGAGTGTGGCTCTGGCCTAAAAAAACTTTTAATTCCTTCTCTCAGACGCCCGTTTCGCTCGCACCAGTTCGAGAGAGCCGACGCGCAGGGCACCATTAACCTTGTAGGATCCAGTAAAGGCACCTTCTGGGGCCAAGTTACATCATACTGGCCCCTGGAGCTGGAGAGCAGGAGCCCTGGTTTGGGAAGGACAACAGTCTACATATGCTGCCTTCCCTTCCAGAATTTACAAGAATGTTTCAAAACGCAATATACATGTATTTTTGTCTCTGTGTATAAATACATGCATTTCAATGTTCAAAGTATCTTTGAGTATATATGTTTCTTTTCAACAGAATTATTTAAAGTAGTGCACACTGTAGCGTTTTCTCTTCATTTGCTAGTAGGGATATCTACTAGCTAACTGGGTACAAAGATACCTTTGTAATTGAAATATTTTCATAGCCAAACTTTATAGACACATTATACAATCGCTTATCAAGTTTTTAACTTGCTTTTCGGATGCCATTTATATTCCTACTTTAAAGTGAAACCACACACCAAGAATTGGCCGACAAAGTGCTTGTTTTAAACAATTTTACAACTTCATGTTAATAGTAGACCAAATGTTAGCCTTTGCTAGTTTTGTTACAAAAACAGAGAAAGAAATTTTTCAAACCAAAGTTGGAAGAAGCAGTGCTGCATGCAGATAGGGAGGGTGGATGAACTAAAATAAACGAAGCAAAAAGCTAAAAGCAAAAGAAATAAAGAAAAGAAAGAACCTTATGCATTTCTCCATGAAGATCTCCTACCTCTTCTCTAGTGTCTATGGCAGAGCCAGGGGTGGTGGCGGCAGTGCTTACTGTGGTACTGGGGGCAGTGCCCGACGAAGTCACTGAGTCTATCTCTCCTGCTACATCGTTGATTTCCCGAGCAATGAGAGCAAGGTCTTGGCTGATCCTGGTGACGATTTTAGAAAAGAAGTTTAATCCCTTTTAAATAACAGCTCCAGAAACAATCATCTGAGAGAGAATCAGTTACATCAGCTGTGTCTCTAATTAAAGATCTGTACCAAAAAAAAAAGAAGATTTTTTGGAAATCCTATTAACTATTTTGATACTAAAAGTCTTGAACTTCAACTCCAAAAGTTAATAAAACTAAGTTTCGCAAACACCATCACTTTGAAAAACATGTTAAACACCAGACATAGTGATATATCTTTTAAAATACGTCAGTGCTGATGACTAGTATTAAAAAGGAAAACGGTAAGCAGAACCCAAGGAGTCGCTGACCCTGGAAAAAAGAGCAATTACAACTTCATTTTCATTAACCTTCAAATGAAGCTTAGCATTTCTTTTGATTATAAATACGAGTAACAAACAGTAGTTATATTAGTAATACTATTGTTGTTTTTTTTTCCACCAACAGGAATCACATCACAGTTGCCACAGGTATCTCAAGACAACTAGTCATTACTACTTCAAAAACCCACAGCAAGAATGTTCCTATTAACGAAGAACCATATATTACTCTGTCACTTTAAAAATGTTTTGATAACATTACAAAGAAATGCGGTCATACTGAAACACAACTAAATATGTTATGTTGGTGCATTCAGAAGCACTCTTCTGAGAGGAGCTCCAGAAGCTTCCCCAGATGGCCAAAGTGGTCAGAACCCGGATGCAGGACCTCCGGCTACGCACGGCACCTCGCACTACACGTTAGCTCTCCCGAGAGTCACAGAGCTCTTGTGAGGCAGGACTTCTCTAACTGAACGTGAATGACACATTCCCGGAGAAAGCGAGTGGCCCGATCATGACAACACAACTTACAAACAGCTCAGGCAGGGCCAGATCCTGGGGTGGAGCTCATTTCCACAGAGCCATTTATTTGTGTTATCAGCCACATGGACTGAAAAACTAAATAAATATTATCAGTGATAAGCAAAAGACAAAATAGGATTTTTTTCTTTATTTCTTCTTTTTAAGACGGAGAAACTTAATGATCTACCACTGATATTCCTGCTTTTCTCAAAAAGATCTCAATTCAATAAGATACGAACGTTTCCTAAGTTATGAACCCAATTTGGCTCCTTCCACAGGAAAGGTTTTGGAATGGCAGGACATTCTTAAAGCAACATGTGAAAGCTTCTGCAACTTTAAAATTGAAAGCAGGTACAAAGTAACATTTTTTTAACTTGGGCAAAAATGTAAGCTTGAAAGCCTTCCAAGGAAGGCAGTCACTGCATAACAATTTAGCTACAAATTTAAAAAGAGAAGCTAAATGGAAGCTTGTGGCCAGCAGTCACAATCTGTGGTCAGTTCCTTTATTTACCAATACAAAAGGTAGGAAGAACACCAATAAATATGTTCTGATCACTTATAACTTTAGAATAAATGTAAGGAGCATATTATATTACATATAATTATGGAATGTATATAATAATAGAATCAAAACCACTATGTGATCATGAGCACTCCTAGAAAGAAGTTCAATACTCGTCAACTCACTCCATTCTCACAGTCCCCCCTGCAGGAGATGTATTCATCATCTTGTTTTACAGATGAGGAAAATAAGACTTAGGAGAGGTTATATAAGCATTTTTTTTTTTTTTTTGGTTAAAATCACAAATAAGTGGCGTGACTAGATCTTTTTATTATGTCATGCTACATCTCACATTTTCATTCACATGTAATTTTTAAAAACTTGTTAACTGTTGATATGATTCTTCTGGAAAGAGTTTAAAGTGTTCTTTTAGATACTATATTCAATTCTCGCATTTCGGAAATAAAAGAACTAGGGTGAAAAACAGAATAACCAAACTTAAAAGAGACAAAAAAGTAGATAAGCATGAGCTTATCCAAAAATCCACTTTTGGCATTAAGTTTTTTTATGCGGACACTTGCACAATGAAGCTTCTGATATCTGTAGACAGCAGTGTGAGTTAATTAGAAAACACAAGTCACATACACAGACAACAGCAATCTCAACAGGTTATGCAGTAAAAACTAAACTAACACGAATAACTAAGGTACACACGACGTAAACTGTTCAGTCAGTAAGTGCCCCAAAGCCGCCTTCTAATTTGCAAATTTATCGTGTACCTGCCAGCTGTTTCTCTGCGTGCCAATTCCTATCTTTTTTTTTTTTTAAAGACTTATTTATTTACTTATCAGAGAGAGTGAGCACAGGCAGACAGAGTGGCAGGTAGAGGCAGAGGGAGAAGCAGGCTCCCTGCTGAGCAAGGAGCCCGACGTGGGACTCGATCCCAGGACGCTGGGATCATGACCTGAGCCAAAGGCAGCTGCTTAACCAACTGAGCCACCCAGGCGGCCCGCCAATTCCTATCTTAAAGTGGACTCAATAATACAGACCATAAAATTGGCTTAAATCCACATTGCTTATAGTCTCAGCACCTACTAAAAATCAGCATTAGGAATTCTAAAAAGCAAAATTATCAAGAAAATCAAAGTAATGAATACCTTTCAAGTAGAAGGAACAGATGTATAATTCAATAGAGAGTATGGCCCTATTCACGTAGCTGTTAAATCTCAGCTTACTAACTCCGTCAGGATGCTTCTAGATTACGCTCACTGGAATATTTTATAATCTCGTATCTGTGTACTTTTTCTTCTTTTTTTATAACTCTGAGCTTATAATCCTCGTTCTTATTCTCAGTCTCCACCCCCAACACATCTGCTGGAGGAGGAAATTCTAAAATGATACAAACATTTTATTTGGATTTTTGCAATCCATTTTCCTTGCTTTCAGATATATGGCCGAAAAATACACCTTAAAAAATTAAAATCCCAAAGGCAAGTTTGTAAGCATGGTGCTGCTAACAAACTGGAGGGAGAAGGCACAAGGTCATTAGAGGTTAAATGGCCCGGCAACTCGGCAGTCCTGCTACAGATGATGAGACACAGGGGCAGCGGTGACAGAAGCCATGTGGTAGCAAGATGGAACCAAGCGAGAATGTCACCTAGTGCTCCTGTGCACTGTCCCCTCTGCAGTATCTGCCTTCTGTGTGGGGGCAGGGAAGTGGGTTTGGCTCCAAAGAAGGGGTCCAGGTGTTCTGGTCTGGGGTCCAGGGCTTCAAGGGGGTGGCCCTGGAAGACACGCCCTCCAGTTCCCTCAGGTACTTCCTGAGCAAGTGCAGTGAGACCTCTCGCCCACAGGAAGGGGAAACGACGGGAGGAGGACAAGGCCTGCTGTTGCCAGCCGTGCCCACAAGAATAAAAAATGGGTGGAAATTCTCTCACTGCAGGCATCCTGCGGGCTCATAATAATTCACAGATCCTGGAGCACATATAGGCCTGTCCCCTAACTAGCTTGCAAGGCTTCAGTAATTAGTCTCACAAAAAGCTATTTATATGGCAAAATAAAATGTTTAAGCAGCACAGTGATATTAAAAGGGCATGGTGTCAAGGAATTATAAACAATTAAAAAGCAATTATAAGTAAATGGTCATTAAAGACCAAAAACATAAACATTAAAGAAATGAGCCAGAAAAAGACCATAATTCACAGAAGTCAATAAAGGAAAAAAAAAAA
>RCUC01068014.1:0-16607 GCA_003697995.1 Taxidea taxus jeffersonii
CTTCAGGAAAGAAAAATGAAAAGAAAAGTGGGGGGGTTTGGGTAGGGTAGAGATGGATAAACGAACTAAATATGCCCAAATATTGTTAACTGTTAGATTTGGATAATGGGTATACAGCAAGTTTTCACTCTCTCTGCTGTTGTGTGTATTTCAAATATTCTATAATTTAAAAATTTTACTCTCCCTTGACCTCACACCTCCTCCAGTGACCACGCCCCTTCTCCACATCCCTTGGGGCCAAAGGTCTCCAAAGAGTTGACTGTGCTGTGTCTTCACCCCCCACTCAGCACCCACCCAGGCTGGCTGGCTTCAGGCCCCACCCCATCACTGATATGGTTCCTGTTGGGCTAATGCTGGCCCAGTCCAGCACTGTCTCCCCTGTCCACCTTCCCTGATGCGCAGCCACCTCCCTCCCCCTCAGCCCTCTCCTCTCCTGTGGCTCCACCCTTCAAGTATCCCCTATCTCCCCTGTCACTCCTCCCCTGTCACTCCTCCCCTGTCTCCGGGCTGCTCTTCCTCACCTCCCAGGCCTCTAGATGATGGAGTCTGGGGACCTGCGGCTGGGGCTTGGTCCTCAGCCCTCGCCCCTACTCTCACCGTGCTCTCTCCCTAGGTCATCCCAGCCACACTGGCCACATCCCAACGATATCCCCAGTTTGGCCTCTGCAGCCCACGGGACACCTTTACCTGGATGTCTGACTTCTGTACAAAAACAGATCTCTCCAATTCTTCCTCCTTGCCCTCTCTCAACCCCCTAACCCTGGCCTCCCCCGAGTCTTCACCCACCTCAGTAACATCTGTACCATCTATCACTTGGCCCTCAAGCCAGAAACCTGGAAGCCATCCTCTGCTTCCCTCTCTGGCTCATCATCTCATTCATTAGCATGTTCTGTCATTTCAACCTCCCACATGTCTCCAAAGTTCATCCATTTCTCTCAACTCTTCTGCTGTCCCCTGAGCCCCGGCACCACCATCTCCTGCCAGGGTGGCTGCCGTGGCCTCCAACTTGTCGCCTACCTCCTCTGTGCTCCTCCAACTCGCCCCCTTCCCGAACAACTCAGCAGCCAGAACAATCTCCAAATCATGCATCAGACCGTGTCACTTCCCTGCCTGGACCCACTGGGGGATCTTCCTAGGACAGCATCATACACAGTGTTGTGTGATTATACTTCATGTCGTCATCAGCCATGACACACAGCATCACATGTCCAGCATCGGGCTCAGAGTGTCCCGCAGCCTCACGCACAGGGTTTCACACTTGGCATCGCTCCATGTCATACCCTTGGCAATGCGCTCAGCCTTGCTGAATCCCATACGCTTGGGGCACACACTTGGTTTCACAACTCAGTGTCAGACGCCTGAGCCCCAAGGACCATACCTGTTATCACACCATATCACCCATCTGTGTTTACATATTCGCTCCTCATGGTGACACACCCTCAGTGTCACATACTTGGTATCATTCAGCGTCACACAGGATCACAGTGTCACGGACTTGGTGGCACATCCCCGGTCTCATAGTCTCTGAGTGGCACCACACACTCGGTGTCACGCTCTGACTCACTCCCTCCCCACACGATATCCCATGACAGAGGACACACACTGGATAACACACAGCATCACAAACTCAGGGACACATACTCGGTAGAACACCCACTGCCCCCCAGTCTGTGTCTCGGTTCCCCCCCACCCCCACCCCACTGGGCACAATCACCAGAGCTGCTGCCCCATGTCAAGGCTGTTTCCTGTTGTTGTGCTCATAGTCCTTAGCCTGCTTGTTCCTTCAAGGATTTCCTGTTGTCAGGGCCCCAGTCAGGCCTGGCCCAGCCTGGGATACAGGGCCCAAAGCCCAAGAGCCAGCCAGTGGGAACCCTGGGCCCTCTGGGCCCACCCTACCCCATTCTTGTAGGGCCTGTGGAATTTTCCCTCACTCAATCAACCTGGATTCCCCATGGGCCTAGGCTTGTGGTAGTTCTACTGAAAGGTGGCTTCTGGGCCCTGTTTCACTCCCAGGGTACCCAGGAAGGGGGCGCTTGGGCAGTCTGAAAGAGGCTGTCTACCTCCCAACATTTTGGGAGAAGACCTTAACTGGTCTATGGGGCTCAGTCTGAAGTTGCTGGGAGGCTGAAGAGAAGGACAGAAGGTAGAAGGGGAGGATAAGGGGTTAAGGGGTTAGAGAATCAGGGAAGCCTTCCCAGAGGAAGCCAGCTGAGAGCTAGCAAATAAGAGGGCAAAGAATAAAAGCAACCTGGGTGGGAGCCCCAGACAGGAGCAAATGCTTAGAGGTAGAAACTGGGAAGCAGCAGCACGCCTGGGGATAAAGACAAGAACATGGGAGACAGGTAGGTTGTGTTGTAGGATTTGGAGAAAACAGGTTTCTCTCCTACCCTTCCCCCTCCCTCCATTCCAGCCTTCAGATTCTGGCTCCAAGAGGAGCCTGGGGCACTCCCTTCCTGGCCCCGACTTCAGACCACATAGACTGCCCCCCACGGGTGGCTGCCAAGCCCCCTCACCTCCTGCCCCAGGCCAGCCTGCAGGAAGGACACAGGGAGGCCAGCACACGCTCCCCACACGGCCTGAGATAAATATTTCCCAGGAAACGGAACTTGTTCTCTCAGTGTTTATAGCCAAGGACCAGGCCGGGCAGGGAGGGGGGGCCCCGCCTGAGGAACCCTGTCCTGGGGCTCACAGCATCAACCCCAACACTGCCTCAGATCCACTATGCACCTCTGAGCAGTCTTTGCCTCTCTCTGAGCCTCCATTCCAAGCCCTCAAAGGAGCTGGACCTCCCCCTGGTTTTGGCCTGCCCAATGCCTGGCCCAGTCTGAGCTTGGGTCTTTTCTAGGTGTGAGTCCCTGGTACTTGACACCTTCTCCTTTAGACTAGGCTTCTCTGATTGTAGGACCTGTGTTCACCTATCTCTGTCTGGTCCTCATTTGGTCAGGGCTGAGGACAGATGGACAGACCGACGACAAAGAGAAAGACTGGGAGGTAGCTGAGACCACCTTCCTGGCCCCAAGTCCCTGCACAGCCTGAGCCCCTGCAGCCCAACAAGTGGGCCCAGCCAGATGGCAGGGACTCCAGACCCCCAGAGATGCCAGATCTGTGGCCAACTTGCCGGCAGCAGCTTCTCTGGGGCCATGGGGCATCACTGAGGCCACTTAATCCTGATGTGCAGAATCCAGGAGGGGGCTGGCACCTCTGCCAGTTATAAGCACTCACTTAAGAATCTCAAACATAGTCTGGGAAGTGCTGCCTCCTGGAAAGTAGCCCTCCCAGCCTCATCCCCACACTCCCCCATCCGTTTCCTGGGCTCCACAGACATGCTGGGCCTTCTCTCATGGACACCCAGGACATCCCGCCCACATGCCCTTGCACACCCTGCTCTTTTCACTTGCAAAGAACTTCTCAGCCCCCATGGCAATCTTGCCTTATAGGACCACCCCAACTCCTTGCCTGTCCCTATCCCCCATTACTATGCCACCACACTGGACTCATTTATTCACCATGGGTGGCCTCAGCCTCACCCCAGACTGTGGGATCAAGTGGACCCAGGGTCAGAGACCCAGGGGTTTCTCAGCACCAAGACAGCCTCCTGCAGCCTCCTCTGGGACTGTCTTTGTTCCAGGCTCCTCTCTCTGCTTGTTCCCAGCCCTGGGTTGGGTCTAGCTGTCTTCATGTGGTACTCAACAGAAACTGACCACATGGACCTCTCTGACTACCCAGCTGATTTCTGGCCTCAGTTCATGGCCTTGACCCTCCTCATCCTTCAAATTTCCAAGGCCACCTCCTCCAGGAAGTCTCTAAGACTGCCCCCAATCCAGCAAGTGCCCCTTTCTTGGAACTCCTCCAACCTTCACACAGCCATTCTCATTTAAACAAGAAACTTCATTGAGCACCTACTATGAACCAAGCCTGTGCCAGCTCTCATGGGGGCCCAGGAGAGACAAAGGAGACTCAGCCTTGGTTCCTATCCCCCATGTGTTTATAACTATGTGACAAAGGATATATAACCACACGGGCAACAAGTCACCCAACTGTAAGTTCAGGGAAGCCTGGGGGCTGTGAGTCCCCAGAAAAGAGCAGAGACTGATTTCACCTGAGTGGAGTGAGCAATCTGAGAGGACCCCACAGAGGAGGTGACATCTAATCCGAGGCTTAAGAAGGGAGTAGGTAGAGAAAGAAGGGAAGGGCATTCCAGAGAAAGGCATCGGTGCGAGCAAAGGCAGGGAGGCCAGGAAGAATGTGTGCCCTGGGGAGTAAGCACTGCCATATCTGGGAGCAACAGGCAGACGTAAGGGGGCCCAGCAGGCAGGGCTGGCAATGCCAAGGCCTGTGGTCTCTCCTTATCCTGTGGGCAGCAAGCGAGGAGCCAGTGCTGGGAAGAACATTAGCGTGCTCAGTGTGGATACCCGTGCCATCATCTGTGTCACCTCTCCCTCAGCCCCTGCCCTAGCTAGGGCCTCCAAGAGCGGGCAGAGAGGGCACGGACCCAGCGTGCTCAGTTCACTATTTGAACTGCCTCCGCCTGACCCCCCAGAGAGCAATGGGCCTGGCCCTGAAGTAGGGTTCCAGGCTGAGCCTGAAGAGCCTTCCTCCCAGCTGGCCAGCGGGCACAGAGGCCAGGGAGCCATCCCGAGAGGGGTGCTAAGCAGATGCCTGCCCCAGGGATGGGCGCTGGCAGCCCTGCTCCCCCAGCTGTCGCGCTGCCAGCACCAGGAGGATGCGCCATGCCCACAGTAGCTCCGCGAGCCCTCGCCCAGCCCCGCACTGCACCCCGTCAGCCCAGGCCTGGCTCCAAGGAGCTCACCCTTGTGGGAAGCAAGGAGGGGGGCCAACTACCTCCCTGGGCCAGGCACCTCACACATACTTTGTAACTTGTCCCAATGGCTCTGCTGTGATTATGGCCAATAGCAGTGATTAGGTCCACTAAGGCTGGATCTTCTTCTCCCCTTTGACAGGTGAAGAAACTGAGGCTCAGGCTGGTTAAGAAATTGGCCCAAGGTCAGACACTGAGAAAGTGGTGGAGCTAGGACTTGAACTCATGCCCACATGACCCCAGCCCCTGCTCTCTCCAGTCCTGTCCTTTCTGTACTGGGGAGCACTCAGCCCTCTCTCCCAGCAGAGCTGAGCCTCAGAGCCTAAGACCTTCCCCCTCTGAGGAAGGAAGCAGGAGGACCAGACAAAGGAAATGTGGAGAGAGAACAGAAGCAAAGGGATCAAATGGGCATGATCCCCAGAGGCCTCCTGGTGGGACTTGGTGGGCCAAACCTGAGCTGGCAGGGACCTGGGCAAAGGGGCAGGGCCTAGAGGTATACACAAGGAGCTCAAGCCTGGCTCCTTCCCTTGAGGCCTAGTTCCCAGCACCAAGGAGGGTCTCCACTTCTCCAGAGCCCTCTCCCCTCACGGCTTCCTGGGAAGATGACAAATCCAGGCTTTCCTGGCAGGTGGCCGTGGCTGCTGAGATGCTGCAGGCTCCTAGGAACACCATCTGTCCTGGCTCGGGGGAGGGGGGGGGGCGGGGGCGGGAGCCTCTGCCCCATGGGGAATGCCATGACCATAAATAAATTAATATTGACTTTCTAGTGCCACTCGCCCCCCACCCCCGCCACCCCACACCCAGCTCCCAGCTACAGGGACATTCTCAGGACTTGGCCCCACATCCTGGTTGCGAGTCCAGGCTGAACCCCTCGAGCACCAGGCCCCGTGTGGGCACCTTCTTTCCCCTCTCATTGGAGGGCAGCAAGAGAGCAAGGGCTGGGCACAAGACAAGAGACACGTGTGGGCTCCACACTCTGATCTGCCCCGTGCGCTCACTGTGTGACCCCACTGTGTCTCTGCTTCCCCGGCCATAAAAGGAGAATAATATCAGTCCCTGTTTCCCAGGGAGGTTGTGAGGATTGAACAAGGAAGCGTGTCTAAAGCTTCTGGCCCAGAGGAGCCTCCTCTTTTCTCTCAGCCAGGCCAGCGCCCAAGAGTAGGCTCAGGCTGGTCCTGCTGGTTGGTCCAATGTGACACACAACCCTTCTCTGTGCCAGTCTTCCCAGTCCCCAGTCCACCCTGTTGCTGCTGCTCAAGGCCCCTCTGAGCACTGCAGATGCCCATGAGGCACCCCAAAGTCATGGTCAGGGCTGCAGAGGGCATCCCTCATCTCAAAGGAAATGCACTTCCTGAGCCCTCACCAGGCACCATTTGGAGGGCAGTGGGAGACTCAGGAATGCAAAAGGCACAGTCCCCAGGCTAAGGAGCTCACAGTTCAGAGAGGAGACCTATAGAGACGCATAACAGAGAAACCAGGGTACTAATAACACAGACATCAGAATGTTCCATCTGACTGCCAGGGCAGGAGAGCTCGGAGGAGGGAGTAAGAGGGACAGGGAGGGCTTCCCGGAGGAGGGGAGGCTAGAGCTGAGCCCAGAAAGATATGGGAAGCTGAGGGAGAAGAGAGCGGCAGGAGTGGTTCTGGGGAGGCAGGGTGGATAAAGGGGGGACTGTGGCCTGGCTGGGGCTGCAGAGGGAGCAGGAGGATGGGAAGCATGGATTTTTGAGTAGAAAAGGGACAAGTTCAGGTTTGCATGTTAGGAAGACCTTTCTGGCAGCTGCATGGAGAGTGGGGTGACTGAAAGCAGCCAGCCGGTGAGCCATCCAGGGGGATTGGGGCAGGGGGCAGGGATGGAGAGGAGGAGAGGAATTCAGAAAACACTCAGGGCAGAGAATCAATGAATTGTTGGGTGAGGGTGGGGAGGCCTAGAGAGGGGTTTGAAATAATTCTCTTCGTCTCTCCTCAGGGGAAGAGAGCCCCAGGCAGGAATAGGGCAGGGAAGGTGATCTTGTTGCAGTGTGACCCTAGGCTGGAGGGGGCGGGGCTGGGATTCAGCTCCAGCCTCCCAGTCCTCCTAGGGGTGGGGCCAATGCTCAGGCTGAACCCCAGCCTGTGCCCCCACCCCTCCAAGCCCACCCAGTTCTCCCTCCCCTGAGCTCTCACCTCCAGTCCGCTGGCAATACTCCCTGGGGGCACTGGCTCCTGGGCAAGGAGGTCCCGGCTGGCTGTAGAGACAAGAAGGCCAGGAGCTGAGGCCTTCCAGGCCTTCTCCCCTTCTCCCCAGCCTGCCCGCAGGCCCTCCCCCTGCCCCCTGCCACCACCAAGCCACCAGCAGGCCCAGGGGCTCCTGTTGCCCACAGGGGGCCTCCTAAGGGAATCTTCTCAGGGAGCCTTGCCTGATTTTGCCCTGCTCTCTCCCCCACCCCCATATTACTCCCTACTTCAGGTGGGTACCTCTGACTGGTGTATTCTCTGCCCTTGACTCTGAGAAGAGAGCTGAGCTCCTTCTTTCAGCTGGAGCCTCCTCAGAAGGGGAAACAACCACACTGTTACTCCTTCTGAGCCAGCCCCCCCCCCATCATGTCCACTTCTCTCCAGGGAACTTCACCACCCCTCTGTAAGCCTCGGTTTCCCCATCTGTAAAATGGGGTTTGCAATGTCTAGTTCACACGGTCACTGGGCTGGGCTCCCTGCTAGGGCAATGGTCATGATGATATGTGTGAGCCCCCAGCCCCTTCCTAGCACCTGCTGACCCCACCCACAATCTGGGGGCCACAGTTCCTCAAAGGCTGGCTGCCTCCCCAAGGAGCCGCTCACTCATTTTCCAGAAGCCTATGGTCCAGGTGGCATGGAGAAAGCCCAGCCTCTCCAAGGCACTGCCCAGGGGCTGGCTGCCCCTCCCCACCCCCACCCGATAAGCACACCCAGCCATCGGACAGGCACAGGCAGAGGGATATTCTGAGCCTGGCTTCGTTCCAGTCAGCTGCTGGCCGCCATGCCAGCCTGGCGCGGGCGCAGGGGCTGATTTGATTTGGCAGCTTTGGAAGCGTGTGGTGGGGACGGGGAGGGGAGAGGGATGAGACACCCATCCCTGCGAGGAAATAAACAGCCTTGGGCACTCAGCGAACTGGCGGGGAGGGCAGAGTCTGGCACGGGGGTGGGGGGAGGTTCCACATCCCCTGCCTGGTGCCCTCCTCTTCTCACCCAGGCCCTGGACACCTGCCCATGACTGCTGGAATTTATGGCTCTCCTTGTGTCACCATAGGGGTGACAGTAGCTGCACCTGGCGTGCGGAGGCTTGTGGTGTGGCTGTAGCAGGGTGTCTGGGTGTCCCCATGTCCTGTGGGCTCTCCCTACTCAGCCAGGGTCTATAGCCGGGCCTGAGTGCCACCTAGGAAGCTTGAGTCTGCGTGTGGGGCAGTGGTCTAGATAGCCATCCCCCAGGGTGACTGTGGCTGCATGGCTGGGCTTTGATGGGGGACTGATGGCAGCCCAGGGTGTGACCAGGTCACCCATGTGCCTGAGTCTACTGTAAGGCCTGGTATGCCTTGGTCCCGGCCTGTTCCTTCCCTCTGTGCGATGACCTTGCTCACCCAGCCATGTCCGGCAGAGGAAATGACGAGGGTCGAGCTAAATACCTAACCCCAAGCCTGTCCCTTTGTCCACAGGCCTCAGCCTTCCTTTCCACCCAGGTCTCCAGTGGTCCACCCACTGTGCTGCCCCAGGCCAGCTCCTCCTCCCCTTACAGGAGGCAGTGCTAGCTGTGATTCTCCGAATACATCTGGCCTCTCTACCACTCTCTGGAGAAGACCCTGCCTGTGCTCTTTGGCTCCCCATCGCCAGCTTCCAGCATGGGAAGGTAGGCATTCACAGTTCCTCCATAATCCCACCCTGCCTCAGTGTTTGCCACCCTCCTGCCCATCCCACAGGTGGGTCAGTCCGGCTCACCCCCCCACCCCGGGGTTCTGCAGCACCCATCGCAAGGCTGCTGGGCTGCTGGAGACCTGGGCTCCACAGCCTCCACTTAGAAAACTGCTGAGTGCAGTCAGGACTCTGACCCTCTGACCTCTATACTGAGAGGTCAAGGCCATGGGGTCAGACCAGGACCCTTGTGGTCCCACAAGCCAGGGCTGTGCCCCAGACACCAGCCAGGAGGTTAGGGGAGGGTGGAGCCTGCTTTGGGGAAGACATAATGTCTCATCTGTCACCGCCTCCCCATTGTCCCACTGTCCTCTGGGGACCTCAGGGCTCTCCCCACCCCAGCCACAGGAAGCCGAGCCCCTCCTGGAGACAGAAGGAAGGGACACTGAAGGAAGGGCTTTAGGACTAGAAGGAGACTCACCCATGATCTAACGGTCACAGGGGAGAAACCTAGAATTATAGAACCCAGTTGTCACAAAGAGGTGAGATGGAGACAGTCTGCAGAGAGGTCCTGGAGGGCTTCTGAGCAGAGGTGTGTGGTGCCTCGAGAAAAGAGAACACCAGGTTCCAGGACAGCCTCCTATGAGACACGGGTTTCCACCTGGTCTGTGTCCCAAGGGTAGGGTCTGCCCAAGGTGGGGGTCAGCTAGGCAGCTGGCACAGTGGCAGACAAGAGAGTAATCTGGGGGACGCCTGGGTGGCTCAGTTGGTTAAGCGGCTGCCTTCGGCTCAGGTCATGATCCCAGCGTCCTGGGATCGAGTCCCACATCGGGCTCCTTGCTCAGCAGGGAGCCTGCTTCTCCCTCTTCCTCTCCCTCTGCCTCTGCCTGCCACTCTTTGTCTGCCTGTGCTCATTCTCTCTCTGACAAATAACAAAAATAAAAAAAAAAAAGAGTAATCTGGGCCCAGAAGAGGAAGGACAGCTCAGGGCTGAAGAGAGAAGCTGCCAGCTGATCATAACCTCAGGCCTCATCATAACCTCCTGACACAGAGGCCAGTGTGCTTCCGTGATATGGGCTCAGCCACAGTGTGCTGTGCCCGTGTGTCAGGACCTTCCACTCTGAGCTACTTTCCTCATCTGGAGAATGAAAGCATGGGACCTGATGATCTTCTGGGGCCCATCCAAGCCTAACAATCTTTGGAAAGAGATTGACACATACAGCCAGCCAGAGGGGGAGACTCGAGAGAGAGCCTGAGTGAAGGGATAGGAGAACCCAGGAGGCTCCTTGTGGGTCAGACAGCTGGGGACCCTATCCTCAGGCCAAGACAGGAGGTGGTGGACAATGGACACTTGGGATAGCAGGGAGCCACTGTCATCACCTTACTTGCCTTCTGGCCTGTGGGAGGAGAAAGATGGAGTGACAGATAAGGGCTCTGTCCCCTAACGGGTGTCCTGCCTCAGCTCCTGTTCCCGAGATGTTTTAGGGGAAAGGCGGAAGCTGCAGTCAAGGGGGAGCATCCAGCATGGGGAGTCGGGAAGCTGGGTTTCAGACTCTGCTGTGCTGTGTAACCTGGGCCAGCTCCTGACCTCCCTCACCTGATCTGATCACCAGGCTAAGACTCAGGCAGCTGGTCCCAGGCTTCTGAGGCACCCAGCTGGAATGAGCTCTCCAGAGGCCAAAGATCCCTCTCTCCTGCCTCCAGGGCTCCCCACTCCCACCAAACCTGGAACCTGGTGTAGGTGCCGAGGCACGTGCGTAACCCAAGCAAGCCGCTGGGCAAACGGCCTGGTCTCGTGCCAGGCTGGGCCCTGGGCCCCAGGGGAGCACCCACTGGTCATCCGTTCTCCAGGCCCCCTGGCCTGGGACCTCCCTTCCTCAAGCCCTTCCCACAGCCACCTCCAGGGCAGAAGAAGGGTCTTCCCTCCTCGGCCTGCCCTCCAGAGTTGCCAGTGGGTCCCTGGCCAGTGCCCACCTGCCTCCTCTGGCTGCCCTGGCCTCTGCCCTAGTCGGAGGCCCTTTGTGCTCCGGGCCCTCACAAACAGGGGTTCGTGCATTTCCACGTCCGTGTCCAGGAAGTGTTCATGTCCTGTTTTCCCCCTCAGGCTGGGGCTGGCCAGGCAGGGGGGTAGGCGGTGAACAGGCACCTTCCCTCCACCGTCTGTGGACATTTCTGCCCAGAGACTTTAGGGGCTGGGAGGAAAGGGCACTCCTCTCCCTGCCATGGTCTGAAATAGCTGAAGAACGGAGGCAGGGGGATGAAGGAAAGGACCCCTTCTCTTGCAAGCTTAGGGAGCGCGGCGGCTTTCACACGTGCACAGCTGTGGCTTCTGTTGTGGTGGGAGAATCCGCCCCCTCGTCCTGTCACCAGTCACCCATGCCCCAGGCGGGAGAGGGTCTCCTTCCCCCAACACCGGGCTAGGCCTGTCCTCCCCTCCCCCCACTCCCCAGGGGCCGGGCCACCCTCATCCCGAGCTCTCTCCATTGCTTCTCGTTATGTTTTTAATAACCTAACATCAACATTAACGAGGCAGGTGGCTGCAGCTCTTCCCAGCAGCCCCATTTAGAATCATTGAATCATCAAATCATCAAATCCTAGAATCCTGGATTCACAGAATGCCCGCCTATCCGGCTCCTGGAGTCTCAGCAACTTCCAGTCCCAGAATGTCGGAATCACACAACCACGCTTCCACACAGCTCTGGCTGGGAGCTAAGCGTCGGGGAAGGCTAGAAGCCCACAAAGCGGCAATGCCGGGGTTCTTAGAGTCATGCAAGCCCAGAGCCAGAGCTCATACACGCCTTGGTGGAAAAGGCCCCTACTTCCTCCTTTCCCAGGTGAGAAAATGCAGCCCAGAAAATGGTGCAAGTTGAGCGGAGAGTGTGAGCCAAGCAATGCCCACCCTGAAAACTGCAAGATGGGACCATAACATCCAGGGGTTCCCAAAACAGCGTCACATTTATAGTAGGACACTGTGTTCACACTGGAGTGGTACTGTTCTTTCATTTTTGCTCCCTTCCCCTCGTGCCCCCTCCTGGCTCTCCCCAAGTCTCCCTGTGCCCCCACCCCATCACACTGGGCACTGTAGCCAACACCCCATCTCCTGTCACCCTTCCCTCCTCCAGGGCCCCTCAATAAACACAACCACAGATGGGAGATTTCAAGGGCCAACTCCCTGGTGGGGGTCGGCCAGGAAAAGCAAAATGCCTATCACCTGAAGCCACCAGAAAGAGGGCAGGCTCCCTGCAGGAGGTACCCTGAACTCAAGTCTGGAAGGTCCTGGAGCCGCTGTGGGGATCAGCCACACATGAGGCAGCGGTTTCCGGGGAGTTGTGTCCAAAGTGGAGGGAAGTGACTGAGGCTTACAATTGATACTAGAATCATCAGTTAGGTTTAGCATTTTCATAAATTTACATTTTAACTCATTTTGGAATGTACTCATACATTTTGGATTTGAATTTTATTAAATATTATGTTTCACAGATTGCTTTAATTTTTGAATTCTGAACACTCTGCCCAGGGCAGTTCCTGAGTCTCCACGCTGCAGGAGAGGACACAGGAGCCCAGAGCAGGGTCCCATTTTCCTGGTCTCTTAGCCTCAAAGCTCCTGACCTGGGAGACCCTTCCTGAGATCTTTCAGACCTTAGAGGGCCCTGACACAGGCCCAGGCATCTGCCCTCATGCCCTGTCTTCTCTCAAGGGCTGGCCTAGACACCCAGGGCAGTGCTTCCTCTCTCTCTCTCTGTACCTCCACAGTCGAGTGGCTCCCTCTTCCCCCCTCGAGGGTCTGTCTCCTCCCCTCCATCCTCTGCCTCTTCCTGCCCTGGCCTCATTGCTCTTCTCTGGACCATACTGTGCCAGCCTCCCACCTCACCACTTCAGTGTGCTCCCCACCCGTGACCCAGAGGCTTTCCTAACAAGCAGATCTGAGCAGTCCCTGCCCTGCTTTCGACTCTCCCCCCAGTGCACAGTTCCCTCTGGAAAAAAGTCCAAATCTCTTCACTTATAAGTCCTGCACAATTTGTCCCTGCCGACCTCACCAGTCTCGTCTCCAGCTACACACACACACACACACACACTCACACCACCCTGGGCCTCAGAGCCCGGGCAGTCCAGGATCCACAGAACTGTAGAACCATACTTCCCTCCCTCTGTCTGTCACCAGCAAGCTGTCCCATTTGCCATTCACTCTTTCTCTCTGTCCAGAACTTTCTCTTAGCTCATCCCTTAGCTCTCAGATTAGATATGTTTCCTCCTGGAAGCTCCCTAGCTTGCCCTCCCTCCCACTCTGGGCTGAATCAGGGTCATTGCTCTGTCCCATCATGGCCCCCAAGTCTCTCCAGCATTGCCCTCCTCACACTGCCTACCACATCGGTCTTTGGGTCCCATCCATCGCCTCCACCCCATTATCTGCCCACTGTCAGCCCTGGTACCTAGGTCCACCAAGGGGCCATAGGACAGATGCACTGTGGCTTAGACATGGGCCTGGGTGTGACAGAGCCTTAAAGCCCTCCTCATGCTCATCTTTATCTCCTGTCTCTGTGGGGCATGTAGTAGGTACTCACTAAATGTCCACCTATGAAGGCCTGGCAGTACACAGTGTGTGGCCTGGACAGGCAGGCTGGGGTGCTCAGAGTAAGTCAGAGTCCCCAGGCTGGGCTGGGGACTTCCTGGAGAAGGCATCTGGGAGAATCCTCCAAGTGTCAGTCTTAAGATAACAATTGAGGACAGGTCACAGGAAGTCCCCAGACCAGACACAGTACCAGCAGAGTGGGAACAAAGTCTGCAGGAGGGAGGGAGGGAGAGTTGATGGTCAGGGCCCAGGACAGGGCCACTGGCGGGCCTAGCAGTGCATTCAGAAAAGCCCTCTAGGAGAAAGGCTGCTTCTGGCTGGTCTGGGGCAGGAAGAAGGTAGAACTGAATCAAGTTGGAGAAAGTGGTAAGCCAGAGATATGGAATAGAAAGCTCTGTCTCTTCTTGTCCATGGACCTGGAAAGGAAAAAGCTGCCCGGCGGCTGGGCAGGAGGAGCAGGGAAAGCTGGGGCGGCATGGAGATAACATGCGTGTTGACCCCAGGGGCAGGGTGGGTGTGGAGGGCGGAGGCTGGCCGGGAGCATGTCCCCAGCTGTGGCTGGGAAACGTTTCCTGTCTCCTGGCCAGGGGGGTCATTAATAATCGTTTACACGCCACAGGCAGCACGGAGGCCAGCCAGGGAGCAGCATGGTGCTGGGGCTAGAGCCCAGCCCAGTGACCAGTGGAGCTGTGTTCTGGGAAATACAGAATTGCTGTGTCCTGTCATCTTACTGTGAAACCTTGGGCATGTCCCCCAAACCCTCTGGTCTCTGGTAACACTGGTGAAAGGAGGGTCTAAAGAAGAGGCTTGTCTGGAGTCCCCTCCCTGCTCTGGGCCTCCGTTTCTCTAGATGGCAGATGGGCTGCCAGCCCAACAGGGGGTGATGACCATCTGATGATGGATGTGGCCATCTGGACTCTACCGAGCCCAGCTCAGGACATGCAGGATGGGCAGACCCGGCCCAGTCTCTGAAGAGCTTGCGTTCTGATTGGGAGCCAGAACCTAACACCATGGGGTGCAAGCCTGGAGCCTCCCAGAACCACGTGCAAACGTCAGGCTGGGGAAACAGACCGGAGGGTTGTGCACCCAGGGCCTAGGGTGCTGACAGTGTGGCTGGGCTGGCAAGATGGGCTTTCTCCAGCATGGGAGGTGGGAGCCCCAGGAAACCTATTTGGGCCCCGCTGTGTCAAACTAGGCCTGCCTGGTGCATAGCAGGTGCGCAGTAAATGCTGTAGCCAAGCGAACGTGTTCATCTTTTAAATGAGACCCCTGTGAAAGGAGCCTGCGATCTGGAAATAGCCGCCTAACAGATGATGGTGACAATGACAGTCATTTTGGCTGAACACAAGGGGGTGGGAAGAGGTGATGTGAAAGCCTGAGAAGGCTGGAGGCCCATGGATGGCCCTCCAAAGCCAGACAGGACTGCTTGGGAAGGATCAACTGCTGTCAAGATCCTTTTTTCCGGTTGAGCCAGAATCTTCCTCAGCCCTAGGCCACACTTCTCTGCTTACTCAACACCCCCTTCCAGGCCCAGCCTAAGCCCACTCAGAGCAGGGAATCTTTTGGAAGGTGGTGCCCCAACCCCCTCCGCTGATGACTCTGGTAGTCTGGGCCTTCCAACTGTCAGGAGGCCTGGCCTTTCTTCTTCCAAATACTTGTCAGCAGGCCACCTGCTAAGTCTTCTCCATCACTTCCTCTGGAGGGTTTGACCTGGGTCCTCCTACTGACTGGCATCTCCCCTATCAGACTAGAGGGTCCCCAAAGTGTGACCAGACTTCCTTTTTTCAGATAAGAGTCTCTGTGAGGACAGATGTGAGGTCAACGAGAGGAGATAGATTAAGGCCTTCCTGGTTGACTCCCAGCCCGGGAACACTCCCTGATGGCCACACCGAGAAGAGAAAAGGACAGAAGAGAGAAAGAGAAGAAGAGAAAAGAGGAAGGTTGGCATGCAGAAGGGGGCTCCTGGCTGCTTTGGCACCCCAGAGATGATGTGAGCCAGAAAGGGTACTGGGCCACCCATTGGACGAAGACCTCACAGTTGGCAAATTCACCCAGCGCCATGCCCAGTCCAAGCTGCTTTTGAGCCAAGGAGGCACCCCTCGGGATACAACCCAGGCCCCTTGGCTTGGACCCGAACCCCTCCCCGCTGTGGCACATTGTGAGGGGGTAGTAAACACAGTGAGCCTACAACACGTGCATCCTCTCTCCACCCTCCTCCAAAGCCCAGCCCAAAACACGACACAGACCCAAAGGAAAAGAACAAAGCTTCCCAGACCACGACATCACCCGCCGCCTGCCTGTCCAGCGCCTGCTCCACCGGAAACCCAAGACAAAGGCCTTGGTCAACGTGAGAAGGATGAAGGGCAAAGGGTAGAGGCAGCTTAGCTTGGGGTGGGCCATGACAGAACGTCAGTGGGGATCTCTGGGGACCTAACTGGGAGGGAAGCAAGGACAGGATGGCAGCCAAGTCCTCCCTGCACACACACATCATTCCAAAAACATTTATGGACACCTGCTGGATTCCACACAGCCCAAACATTACATACCTCATTCCTCACCCCCACACACCTTGTGCACACACTTCCTTGCCCCCTGACGCATACTCCACAGCTCTCAACACTGCCCCCACACACACCACTAGCTCACCAACACCCTTCACACACCCCTCACCACACACCGCACATAAACAACTCATGGAGAGAAAAGATCACATAATCCACATGTCACACTGAAAAGTCACACAGCTCACACACCCACACTTCACACCATACACTCAACCTCCCACCACGCGCCTCACACACCCCACACTCACCTCCCCAACCACAGACACACACACACATCCAATTAAATTCAACACACACACTATCTAGACATGGAGACACACCCTGCATAGATAACGTGCACACCTAGTGTCACACATTTGTGGACACACGTGGACCTGTGGCAGAGACAAGCCTGCCGGCACATCGCATCCTCCTGCCCACGTGCACATGGACACACAGACACACAAGCACACACCTAGCCGACCAGCCCCTGGCCTTGGACCCCTCAGCCCTAGCTGCTGCACCCTTCCCTACCCAGAGGGGCACACACAGCCATCACACAGACACAGACACATGACACTCAAACACCAGCTCCCGGGTCCAAATACATTTCCCAAGCAAGGCCAGGGTGTACCACAGTGACTCTGAGCCGCCTAAGTTGCGAACACACTTGGGCCCACACACAGCTCCCCCACCCCCACTCCCCTCCACCAAGATGCCCAACGAAACCCTCCATCAGGCCCCCACAGTGGCTTTTCCTGGCTACACACAACAGCTGAGAACATACGCAACCACCCACAAAACCCCCCCC